>JAKSZP010005830.1:0-56478 GCA_022478985.1 Massospora cicadina | reverse complement strand
GAAAATAAAGTCAAAAGAAGTTCTGAACAATGGCATGCCAAAGCTTCAGGTTGAGAATGAAGGTCTATTTTCCAGCATCAAATTCTGAAGATTTTAATAGAAGGGCACTAGGGTACAAGAAACTATATATCTCTGAGATTATTTCCCTAATAAAATATCTTGTTCTTGGTATACTAGATTTTAATAGTAGCTGGTTTTAGTTGGTTTAGGAAGAAAGTGCCTATATACAATAGTGAACAATGGTCAGTGTTAACTGAACCTTTATTGCCTCAAATTTGTGGTCTCTGGTGTCATACAGGGAAGTTATATTAGGCTAAAAAATTAAGCCCTCACAAACCTGTGCAGTGACCACTCTTTTAACAGAAATAAAAAAGTCTCAATTTTTATCTGGGTTTGTTTGAGGGCAACAAGCCCAATTTTGGTATCCATTTAAGGAACCCACATCAAACAGAAATAGTAAGTGATTAAGTTTATTTAATCTTGTGCACTTAGTGAGTTCACTATTTTGGCTTGAATATAAATATAAACTTTTGTTGAGTAGATAGCATAAGACTTATTTTCTTAATATAAAGAAAGGTAACCTATCTAGACATAAGATGGGACAAAATACCAATCCCTTTGTTAACATGAGTCATGCTTAAATGAATTAAATTGAAATAAGCAGCTATAATTTAGCTAGACTTAAGTAAATGAATTGGTTTTAATCTTGGTTTTTAATATAATTTTTTACTTTTACTTGTGCACAACCTATACTACTCATTTTAAATTCCAAATGGACTAGATTTAAAGCAATCTCCCATCAACCTTGCCTTCTACCAAAATATAATTAGGTAAATTAAACCCCATACTAAAAGCATTTGAAAAACAATACCTCTACAACAGTTATACATAAGCAAAACTGAAACGTGTAGTCAATACCCCTTTTTTGTCTCATTAAGAGGTAGCAAGGCTACGTAACACCCAATACATGTTATAGTGTGTTTGTTGTGAGACGTTAATTCCAAAACTTCTATTTTACAATGTATGATAAGCTATCCCTTAATACCTAACCTTAAATAAGGCAAAGCTAGACTGAGAGCACCGGTGCAACACTTTTAAAAGTTTATCTCTCAATTAGAGCACAGTCTATAGATCTATGGGTTTAAGATGCTCAAGTCAATATTGGCTTAAATAGATTGTTGGTTTTTGTTGCTTTTGTCTGATATACATGAATAAATGAATTGCTATAAAAATGTTTCACAAGTTTTGCATACAACAAGTTAAAATATGTTTATATATTCTACCTACATTATTGTTATCTAACCATCAACTTTAGCCACAAAAGGGGAAGGATGGCACCATAGTAGGGTGCAAGCCTTTTAAATCGCCTACAAAGTTTATTTTGCACTATACTTTGCCAAGAAAAGTTATGCGCCTATCGCGTTGTGCACCAATCCTAAATTCAAGCATAGTGAATACCAACGTGGGGTATCAAGATTTTCTTATGTTACTGGAGTCTATGGAAGGTTCTCTACAACTTTTATCCTCTCATCCTAAAAATTAAACCCCTCCATTCCCAAAAAAATTGGTATGGTATATCACTAAAAATTTAACACATTTTGTATAATTTAAAGTTGAATACATTGGGCCTTAGGGTATTACTTATTGTAGCCAATAATTTATAAAACTATGTCAGGAAGAGCCTGATAGGAGAAATATCCTGGAGATCCTAGTTACTATCTGACAAAGACAAGAGTTATGTTTTAAAGTGATGTTGATTATTTGAAAACCAAAGGTTAAATTTAAAAGTTACTTTGAATTCTACTAGGGTAAAGTTATTTGCAGCCATTCATTCCAGACTCACTTTTGAGAATGGTATCACCTCATAAGAAATAACCAAGCCAAAGCATATTAGTGATTAAGATTAGTATACAACTCTAGGTGGTCCACTGTTAAATTTTGTCATCAATACCATTGATAAAGGAAATTCCTTTTTTGATTATTGACTTACATACATTTCATTCTAATAAATTGGTGCTCAAATTAAAAATCAATAATTAATCCAGGGACTCGCCCACAATATGCCCTCAATCCAAGACTTACACTGGTGATCCTATCACCATGAACGCAGAAAAACCACCATTAATTATACCATCTACACCGCTACTATCTCATCAAAGTGCTGCTGGTAACCTGGCCTTGACAGGAATGGTATTGGTTAAAACAGTCCTTCCTACTCTGGGATTAAACTGACCATTCATTTCTAATATTATTTACTTGGTATGCACTTCTCCAATTTTGTACTGGACTTTCCACTTTGGTGCAGAAAGCTTACATATTGCTTTCCCAGACTGTGCTAAAAAGTTCCAGTCCATGATAATTTAACAACCTTAATATCAAACTCATCCCACCATACTGTTGCTGTTAAAGGCTGTAATTTTTCACTTTGTTGACAAAAGGCTAAGAAATGCTTGTGGCATGAATGTTTGCTCTAGAAACATGACAAAAAAAATTAATTTTTTTAGTTTCTATCTAGATGCAGATGTTGAATGTGTCCAATCATGCGCCTATGGATTAGTAAGCTTGCCACCTCAGCTTTCTTAACATGTGTGCAACTTATTGCTCAGGAGGTCTACTCCTCATAAATTAGGCACACTACAACTTTTGCTAGGATCACAATCATCAACGTAGAGCAAACCTTCCTCTGATGCTACCCCTTGTAGCATAGATCACTGGTAAATTCTTCGCGCCCATGGTGAAACTCTTGTAGACTCTTAGACATATTCAGTGTACATTGGCCCACATGAATCAACGGAAACCAATCCAAACTCTTCATTAGCATCTTGGCTCCAAAATATCCCTGATAGAGAGTGTCTTCTTCTAAAAAAGCAGATCTCAGACTGGTTACTGTATTCTGTGTATTTGGTTAATCCCAGACTGATTACTGGCGATTAAATCACTTAGACAACTATAATTACAATTAAAAGGATAAACATGAGATTCTGTTGAAAGGTTTCTTTGAGATAAGAAGTGAGGTATTTTATACTTTTAAGGAAAATATAATATATAAAATAAATTAAATACTGATTTTTATTTGGGAATATAGGTTTTGATATAAGGGATTTTCAAGATCTCCTAGTCAGATGTCTTCTGACTGCTGCTTTCATATCTTCAGTCATTTGAGTTAATTCTAGTAACTGCAAACTTCATCTCGTGGTAGTTATCACTGAACTAATATTTAGTGGCCTTTGTACTAGTCCCGCTTATGGGTTTTGGCTATTGTATCCTCTTCTGATATTGTTTATATAGCTGAGGCAAGCCGACCAGGGGACAGGCATTACTGAAAGAAAGAAATGAAAGAAATGACATAAAACCTGAACAGGGTCAACTCTGTCAAAGAAAGGTTTTCCACCTCTGGATTGGGACTCAAATTTTTCTGGTTACGTCATGGGTAAGGTTTTCATGTTATTAGACCTACTAACCACCAATAGCTTCCTTTGGCTGGCACCCCAATTGATGTGCAAAGGGCGGGAATTGAATCTGCAACCTTCAGGTTGGTAGCCATATGCCCTACTGACTCGCCTTCCACCCCCTCTCTTCTGATATTGTTTGATTACCAAATTTGGTAACATACTTCTTGACTTCAAGTTTAAGTGATGGCGCTACTACAATGCACCTTGAATCGTGGTTTTAAGCAACTTTTTAAAAATTAGATAGTTGCCTGAATTTGGTAATATTTGCTTTTGATCCTTAAAAACTCTCTTTGGTGTAAATCAGGCTGCTCATTGTTGCATCATCAGCAGAATGTAAATTTATTTTGGCCTCTCAAAGGTATATAATGAAGTTAATTTTCATATCAAATTTTTGGAAACAACGCCATATAAATAAAGTAATTCTTCTAACTTGTAAGGGGGAAAATTATTTTTGCATAACGTCATCCCAATTTGGCTGAAAATTCCATTGCTCGCCCACATATATAAAAGGGCCTTGATTGCCCCATCATCTTATGGCTGGTCACCTGTAATACCACTAGTCTGTGGTTGAACTCCAGAAATTTCACTTGTCGAGGAATGATCTACTGTATCAATTGTGGCCTTATCAATGGCACTACCCCTCCCATGACAAGACTTAGGGAATGATCTGAGGTGCCAGGTGTGTACTCTATTAAATACAACATTATTGTCATTATCCCAGATGGAGTATCACGCTCCTCTCTTTGTTAAGCCAGTAGCAGGCCAGTCCAAATGACCTGTAACTTCTCAGGTTGTGTTCCCTGAAGTTGGTAAAACAAAACCTTGTCTCCTAGGCTTAACTCTGGTAGCCTAGTGCGTTGCTGAATCTCCCTTTGGATCTAATATATAGTCACTTCAAATTTGGTTAATGCATCTAACTGAATTCCCAAAAATTTATCAGCTAGCTCCTGCTGGTAACTTCAAGGTGGCAGGTTCTTCTACTAGACTGAAATGACTTGTACTAGGAGGGTCAGTAGAGATGCCTCTCACCCATACGGGGCTTTGAGAGGAGACATCCCAATCACTCAGTGGTGCTCAACTGGTAAAACAAAAATGCTGAAAGCAGCAACTGATCCCATTTTGATTTTAAATTGAGGGCCATCTTTTTCAAAACCCTTTCTAAGGTTACATTTACTTGCTCAACAATTCTGTTGGAGGATGGAGTGTAGGGGTTAGTGAACTGCTGCTTCACTCCTACTAGGTACATCAGCTTTCTCACCATATCTGAGATAGAGTTCTTCCCATTATCTGATAGTAAATCTTGAGGGCAACCATGTCCATGATAACTTGATTTTACAGGAAACAAGCGGTAGAGTAACACAGTGTATGCATTGATCATGAATGTCTTGACCCTCTTGGTGAAGTGGTTAATTGTGACTAGGATAAACCTGGATCTGTTGGATACAGTTGGCAAAGGTCCCACCGCGTCAATTGAGATATAACTGAAAGATGCTTTAGGAGTAATTGACATAAACTCAAATTGCTTATCCAATGGGGTGAAAACTTGAATAAGATATGCACAACTCCAAGGCTTAGCACAATTCGTCTGACATGAACTACTAGTAGAACCTCTCCTTCAGGTATGTCAGCATTTTTTGGAATATTACATGGCCCACGTGCTTCCGAGTCTCCATTACTAACTCCATGCAATTGCTAGGATGGATATATGGTTACTACTTGTTTTGTACCTTCTTCTGTAGATTTCCATTGACACTCCAGATGTCTTTGGAATATCTCCTCAGAAAGCTCTTTAATTCCTCTGTCTCTTCCTACCAGGCCTCTTCAGGTAGCCCAATTAGGTCATAGAGGCGATTGCTCTTAAGTGCTTATAAGTGGAACACTGGCAATCTTGAAAAGCCATTTGCATTGAGGTGTTTATCTCTTGATTGATGTATGATTTCAAAATCATACCCTTGGAGGAGTACACCCAATGGTCAAGGCGTCCATCAGGATTCTTTATTTTTTCCAACCAGCAGAGCGATGCATGATTTGTGACAAACTTAAATGTATCACATACAAAAATAAGGCTTAAAGTGTTTAACTGCTCTTATTGCCACCAAGCATTTTCAGTTGGTAACCATATAGGTCTTCTCTTATCAATGAAAATTTTTGTATTGGTCAATTGGGTGATCCATCCCATCTTTTTCCAGTTGTGCCAAGATTGCGCCAAGTCATACATCATTGGCATCGGTATACAGATAGAATGTCTTGTTGAAGTCCAGATAGGCCAAGATTGGTGCCTATACAGATCATGCCTTTAACTCCACGGAGGTCTGCTCTTACTACAGGCCCCACACGAACTTCATCTCCTGAGTAAGCAGGTATATGAGATGCGCCATCAAGTCTGTGAATTGTGGGTTGAACTGCTGGTAGTATTCCAATATTCTGAGGAAAACTTGTATATCCCTCATGCTCCTTGGTTAGCTCATCTCCACAATGGCGTTCACCTTAAAGGTGCCAGGAATTTGATTCTATTAGGGCTAATCTTGTGCCCAAAGAATTCAACTGTCACTTGAGGGTAGTTTAAGTACTGTATTTCAACTTCAAGTTAGATGTGCACAGCCATTTAAAGACCATCCAGAAGTGCTGAAGATGCTCTTGAAATGTCCTGATGAATTATGCGATGTCATCAAGGTATATTAATGCACATAATAACTTGAGATCGCCAACAAATATGATCGTACACTTGCCAGAAGGTAGCAGGGGCATTTCAGAGCCCCTGTGGTATCCTCTTGGGATCAAACAGCCACTGGCTACTGATCAGGGCTAATTTTTCCTGATCCTCTGGTGAGAGCTTCATCTGCCAGTAGCTGCAGGCTAGATCTATTCCAAAAATTATTTTGAGCTTCTGTTGTAATTTCAGTTGACCACATTATCCAACACATTGACTGATTAATTACTTCAACAATTTGGTGATTACAATCATATATCTCAGCAACTGTCACTAGTTAAAGATATTCTCATTAGGAACATCACCAACAATATTGAGCAATAATTTGATGAGGTAACAACACCTGATAGTCAAATCATTGCAAGTGGGACAATTTAATATCTCAGCAACAGTCACCAATTAAAGATATTCTTGTCAGGAATCATCCCCAACGACGTTGAGCAAGAATTTGATGTAGTAACAACACCAAATAGTCGAATTATTTTGGAAAAATTGTTCAGAACAACAGATGGGGAGTCATTGAAAACTACCTTGGCGTTTTAACGCTTGTTGCAAATGGTAGAATCATCATCAGCCAACAAAATTGAATCAATTAGTATCAAATTCCTGGCACCTTTAAATTCGTTACCAAGCACTGAGGATTATATTACATAATAAAATCTAGGCAAGGATACCTGACGAGATTTGGTGCCTAACAGAGGGTCTATACAGTATAAGAGGACAAATAATTCTCAGTGGATAGCTAAAAAGTTGTGCTCTAATTTTACTATAAAATTCTAAATATTCCCTAATAAAATTAGATTTTACCCTGATAATAAATTAGTTGTTTGTATATTGGTTTTATAGCATTACTCTTGGGATAAGAGTGCAAGGATCAGATATCTTTAGGTTGTTGTTATCAAGTCTCCGCTTGTCTCTGCGTGAAGAAAATAGGGAAGTGTTCCCTACCAGTACCAACATATTTTCAAAAAGAAGAAGCACATGTTTAGCGTTGGACCCTTTATTCAACGTGGCTTTTGGTCAATAAATTTTATTAACAATCTTCATACTATTATCGCCCCAATTTATTTATTTTTAATTAATCAACGCAAGTGGTCAGGGATCTGTGCAGTTGAAATCAGGGTGCAAAAGTGAGCTACCATCTAGCAGCCCTGATTTTAACAGCTGCCCAGGTGTTTCAAAGCATCATCAATATGCAGTAGGGGGTATGAGTCCTTCTTGGTTATCACGTTTAGGAAGTGGTAGTCCATGATAACTCTATGGGGTCCATCCTTTTTACTCATCAGCAACAAAAGGAGATGTTCATTGGCTTTTAAAGGTCCAATCAACTCTATTTTGGAAGTTTGTTGAGATCTTTCATGGTAAATGAGTCCTCTGCTTTTGAACAATGTTAGGGTTTGGGCTTAAAGGTTTTATAAGAGCCAGTATCCATCTTATGAACCTTGCCTACGAAATAGCCATAATAATAGGAGCCAGTACTGAAGTTGTCACTAAACTCGTCCAAAAGTTTATAAAGAATCTTCTGCTGTTTAAGCTTACATCCTCAAACCTGAGCTCATCAAAATCACCTACTGCATGGACAGATTCAAACTATTGGCAACTGGTCAGTTGAGCCAGTGCAACAACTTTTCCATTCTCAACTCTGATTGGTTAGATAGTGATGCTTCCCAATACAATGTTCAACTCTACAGATTAATTTGCATCATAGACTCCTTGTAGTACTCTGGGTTCTTATCTGCAGATTCTGACACAGATGTATACTTCCAATATGGTATCAGGCGGAATCTTCACACTAATTGATTGGGTCATACTGAGTTGATTGCCTGGTCAAATCTCTATAGTTTTGCTAGCGCTCAGCAGGGGTCCTTTCTCTGAGATAATGGCAGTTAGTAGCTGCTTTGACATCTTTATCAGTCAGGGTGTAATGAATGGGGTAAATAGATTGGTCTGTTTCAACCAAGCACATGTGTTATTTCTGCAGTTTGACATCCTCACACTGAAATATCAGTGGAAAATGATAGCTCAAAATTCTCACAGTGCTAGTGGTGAAATTAATCCTGACCCCTTTTCTAAGAGAAACTGCGTCATGATCAAGAAATTGTAGTGGTAATTTTTCCAAAAACACCGCCAGTGCCATCAGGACCATGTACCCAATGCGTAAGGTTAACTATGAATAAGCTCATAATGCGCAAGTGATGTCTAGTACTGTGTTGCGGTACTTCACATTATAGTTTAATGTCAGGCATAAAATTCAGTTTCTTCATAAGTTTGGATGAGATGATGTTAACTGGACCCCGGTATCAAGTACTACCAAAATGCGCACCTTTTGGATGATTACTTCCATTTTCTTTAAACTCTTTCTGAAAGAGTTTCCAATGAATAGCACATCAGTAGTAGATTCCTCAAACTGTCTCAGAGCATCTACACTAATATTAGAATTTGATAGTATTTTTGTCATCCAGTGCCAAGTCCTTGAAGGTAGCTATAACTAACTGCTCCACTTATTCAACTGATTGAATGACCTGGGTAGGCTGATTTGCTTATGCCAAATAGAAAACTCTTAATGAAGTTCTGCTAGTGCCGTGGACTCTCAATCTAGAATGCACGCCACTATTCTGGGTGCCCCAAACATGTGGTACACTACGCTATCCAATTTATCATTTTAATGATCATCTTTACCCTCAGTGTGAAGATCCACCCAATTTATAGCGTTTGGAGTACCCTCTTTAGGGGTGTGTCCTTCTTTTTGGCGGCAATTTATGGACAATTTTAACAAGAATGCCCAGGTTGATGACACTTGCTGCAGGTAAACTCTCAACGAGGCCAGCGTTAAAGAGGTTTGGTATTTTTATTCTTTGATTTGTCAACCTTATCGCTGGCGACATAAACAACCTCATTGCTCATTGAGGGGCGGTGTAGGTACCATTACCTTATATTCAGCTTTGTGCATCCCTCTAACATCGAGTAACACTTCCTTAAGCACCTTGAGAAACATTGCACTCCTAAAATGTGAGAGTCATATGCATCTTCACTTTATGATGCATCTCCAACGAACTTAATAAAAGGGTTTTGCGGTAAAAATCCATAGTTTCTGTGGTCCATAGTTGTTGAGCTTTGAGGTAGTAAAGAGGGCATAATTTGTGACTAATATTTAACCCCATTATTATCAAGAGGAACTCTTGCTTCATATTTTGGACGTCTTGTTCTCTACCAAACTCTGAAAGGAGTTTATTCTTCACTTTAATCCAGGATAGTCCAGGTTATAAAATTATGCTAAGGGTCTCCTGAGGCTTGCGGCTCATATACTCTTGCACATAGCAAGCCTTATGGCAATCACTAGCTCCATCCATGCTGTTCTCATACATCTGTAGGAACCCCGCAATTGTTCCTTCTCTAATGTATATGAGGTCTTAGGGTATGGCTTAAAGTTGGGATTTTCTTAACAGGATTGGCATGCATCATGGTTGGCTGAGTAGCAGTTATAACTATTTGTGAAATATTCCTTTGAGAGGCTCACATAGGTGCCTCCAATCAAAATATTAGTAGAGTAAAGGTAGGCTCCAGTATAGTATGCATTTGTATTTTCAGATCTTTTACACTCTTTTCCATTGCAAATAGCATATTGTCATGCTGTTCAAAGCGCTCTCTATATTTATTTAAAGTGGTGATGATTTCGCCATTCTCTTTTTTTGAGGAATACAAGTATTTCCTTAAAGTTCTTAATCTTAGCTTCCAATTTTATAATAGGTGATGGTCCTCTCACAATAGGTAGTGAGGCAATTTATGCTTTTGGAAGTCTCCTTGACATTCTCCTAATCTTTCTATAGATTGTGAACTTCTAATTATAGGATACAGAGTCTTGAACGGATTGTATCCTCCTCCCTCACCAGGAGCTCATAGGAATCCCTCCATGATATACTTCCTTATCCGCTTCATTATCAAACTGCATAAGAAAACTCTCATGATCATCACTAGGGCCTGATGATGCCACCCATGTAGTGAGCACCACATTCAGCTCACTGACCTCAGCTTTCTTAACATGTGTGCAACTTGATGCTCAGGGGGTCTACTCCTCATAAATTAGGCACCCTACAATTTTTGCTAGGATCACAATCATCAACGTAGAGAAAACCTTCCTCTGATGCTACCCCTTGTAGCATAGATCACTGGTAAATTCTTCGCGCTCATGGCGAAAACTCTTGTAGACACTCTTAGACATATTCAGTGTACATTGGCCCACATGACTCAACGGAAACCAATCCAAACTCTTCCTTGGCATCTTGGCTCCAAAGTATCCCTGATAGAGAGTGTCTTCTTTCATAAAAGCAGATCTCAGACTGGTTACTGTATTCTGTGTATTTGTTAATCCCAGACTGATTACTGGCGATTAAATCACTTAACCGACTATAAGTACAAGTAAAAGGATGAATTTTGGATTCTATTGAAAGGTTTCTTTGAGATAAAGAGTGAAGTTTTCATAATTTAAGGGAAAATTCAAGGTATAAAATGAATGAAATATTAATTTTTTCGATTAACATCACTCTTGAACAATTTTTAAAAATTAAACATTAATGTTCCACCACCACCTCTACCACATCAGTTTTCCATTTATGTCCGCGGATCCACCACCTGCTACCCCAATGTGAGGCAGCGGTGCTCCACCTGCTAGCATTTACCACCTGATAAACAAACATGTGCGGAGAGGTTCATCCAGTCCACCAAATATTTCAGACTGATTTGTCCCTCCAAGGGACTTAGCACTGCATCTCAAATGTGTACACCCAACCCACCCCCACCCTCTAGCCCTACCTCATTCCAAAATACACTTTTGCCTCTGCGTTAGGTATGGACGACTCTTTCCATATGCAGACAAAGCAAATATTGAGCTGGCAACTGCCACCTTTGCCCTTGCAGGATTTATTGACTTTCGCCCTTATAAGGGCTATTTTGATTTAGAATTCCCCACTGAAGAGAACTCAGCTGCTGCTGCAGCAACGCCCTTAGTATACAAAAACACACTCATTACCACCACCCAGACACGTCTCCCCAATGATACCTAACTCATTGTGACCTTTACAAGCCTTCCCTCACACCTTCCCCCTCAAACACTATATGTGGAGTTGATGTCAGGGATGTCCACTTATGGCACAAACCCCACCCTCCAATTAATGGTCCCAAGTGGTGCTGAGCGCCTAGTGGCACCTCGGGATTTTGCCATGATTACCCCCCACCAGCTAAACATGGCCCGGCATATCCCACTGTGGACCTATATCCCATCCGCACCCAACTATTTCTTTATGGGCAGCACCAATAATGGCCGACTGTTTGCCCCCTTTTCCATTAATTGGACCATACCAAAAAGGTATGTTGATACAACTCAAACCCTGCGAAAACTGCCAAACCCACCCATGATACCAAAAGCTGCATTTGAATGGGGATTTTGGCTGCCCGCACCCCCACAGGCCGTGCGCCCATTTATCTGATAAAAAATCTAGCAACCCATGCCAAAGCCAGTCAATTTACACTCATGCCAACCAATTGGGCGCAGGTTTAGTCCCAAATTCAATCCAACCAATTTCCCACCCCAAAACTTACCCAACCCAAGCCATGTCTCACAAATTCAATTATACTCAACCAAAATCCCTGGGACTTATTGGTGAAATGAACAAGTCTGGTGAAATTGTCCCACCACTGGATTTCCCAATTAATGTCAAACCTTATCTAAATTTAGACTTTGACGCCCCACTCCTGACCAAACAATTTATCTTCAAACCCACCGCTACCCTTTTCCTGAGTTACCATCAGCTAGAAAAGGCTTTGGTGGCTTCACCCAAAAGTCACCATCTCCACAAAGCCGTGGCAGCCTCTGTCATTAAATTTAAATAAGGACCGCATATCCCCAAATTCCCTCCCAATTTCCCTGCAGCTGCAAAAGTAATAAATCACGTGACTCAATGATGCTTCTATTGCTGCTGTCAAACAGGTCGCTGAATTGGAAGATTTTATCTAAACCACACATATCACCAGAGCTAACATTGCTAAAATTGCCCAGCTTCCTGACGCCTGCATCCAAGCTGAACACCAGGTTGCTGAACTTGTAGAGGCTATGTTCCAGGCCCAAATTGTCAGTAAAACTCAACAGCTATATATTTCACCTTGACCCTCATCCCGCAGATGCCCCAACCCCCCTGTTCTCAGCATTAATCCGCCTCTTTAATGCTGAGCCTGATAATGATCCACCTGATCCCCTCCCCCTCCGCCATGATAGGATAAGTGGCTTGCCACTGTGCCGCCTGGTAGGTTAATTTTCTCGTTTTTCTTTTTGTGTCTTGCTGCTCATTTTAGGCAATTAATAAAATGGTTTGTTTCGTTGAAGTTTTCTGTTTTGGTAATGTCTGTCCCCTGGTCAGCATACCTCAAATAAATTTAATTTAAAATGAATGAATGAAATGTTGAAAAGTATTTGGGAACACAGGTTTTGATATAAAGGTTTTAAAGATCCACTAGCCAGACGTCTTCTGAATGTTTTATAGCCTCGTCCATTTGAGATGATTCTTGTAACTGCAAGCTCCATCTCATGGTGTTATCCCTGAACCTGGATATTCAAGGGCCTTTGTACTAGTCCTCGCTTCTGGGTTTTAGGCTATTATATCCTTTGCTGATATTTTTTATAAAATTTGGTAATATCTTTCTTGAATTCTGGTTTGTGCGACTCTCATAATTAGATGGTTTCCTGATCAGATAATATTTTCTTTTAATCCTCAAGTGCTCACATCGCATAATTTGGTCTTCTCATTGTTGCATCATTGGCATAATGCAAATTATCTTAGCCTCAAAGATATATAAGGGTGTCGATTTTATATTTATTTTAAGCAACTACATCATCTTCATAAAGTAAAACTTCTGACTTGCAAGGTCAAGAATTATTTTGCATGACATTATCCACATTTGACTGAAAATTCCTTTGCTCTCCTGCATCTATAAAAGGGTCTCATTTTCCCTCATCAGCGGTGGATTGGTTGCCTGTACCGTCACTAGTCTGAGGTTGATTAAAGTCATTTCACTGGTCAAGGAATGATCTTCTGTGCCAATTATAGACTCATCTGTGACATAACTGTCCAAAGTTCTTTTGCCTATGAAAATGACCTTTGTTGAATTGAAGGAGGATTTACACTGTTAAGGATGCATTTCAGTGACTATTCTGGGACATAATGAGACAAAACACAGAAAGTGATATCAGTAAGGTAATAAATCACTTGTGATTTTTAGCTGGTTTATAAGGTCCTTAGAAGAGAAAAAATTGCATGTTAATTAAAATTTTTATAGACAGTTGTTAATTTCTTTATAAAACTTACTGGTACCAGATTATAGGCAGGAAAGCCTTGTTAAACTTTGGCATGAAGGCCAAGCCAATAAAGACCAAATCCTGAAGTTCTTAAAAACTTTCAGAAGTTAGAGTTGGATGATAAAATGGGAGCTCGCTTTATCTGATAAGGGGTAGAAGACTGTTTTGCCTAGTTGACAGACACCCTCCCATTGCGCTGCCTTTGTAGAATTTGCTTAATCACCAAGAATTTATTTATGGGAAGAGCTCCTGGTTGGCAAGGGCCTGCTTTTTAGAGATGAGGACCTACCCATGAGCAATGAAGAATATTTGCTTACTTTGAGGAATTGTTGTGTTACTTTTTTCCGTATTTTAGGCGTTTATCAATGCATTGCCTAAATAAAGTAAAGTCTTCTTCAATTACCTCTACCATAAATAATTAATCTAAGTCTTATTATTTTTTGCCCACAACCTTAAAAATGTGAAAGGATAGATATATACTGAGGACTTACTGAATGATGAGGCCTCCTGGAATTTTGCCATAAGAGATGCTACAATAATTGTGTGTGGCCATTAATACTTAGAACTGAATGTATCCATGGGAAATGGGGACCAGTAAGTTACCTTATGTTGTGCTCATTCCATAATATTGAAAGTTGGTTCCCTAAAAACTGGGGTTAGACTCTTGTTTAAAGAGCACACCACTGTCCATAATTCTTAGCTTCCTTTAGCTAGGCCAGGTGGAGCTTAAGCATAATTATGGACAAAACACCAATATGGTCAAGATGGGCGGGAAACGTAAAGAGTGGGCTTTGAGGCAAATTAGGGTTTAAAGTTATATATTGCACGACTTTCAGTTTTAATGAGAGGCGAGTAAAGGGATTATTGCAGTATACCTTAAAGCGCGGTATTCAGTATCTAGCAAAGAAGAGGCGAAGCATCTTCCATCCCAAACACCTTTTGGTCATAAATAGATTTTGGTAGGAGGAAATCAGCCTACTCATGGGCCTATCTATAGACTTAATAAATAGGAACAAGTGGCATTGTGTCTTTACCTATACATTATGTTAAAGGTGTTTCATTATAGTATTCCAGTCCCCCTGCTCATTACTTTTTATAAGAAAGGAAGATGGGGGCTTGCGTCCATTCTTGGACAACCATAAATTTAATAATATAACAACTAAAAACTCATACCCTATGCCCTGATGCTAACTATCTGAGTGATCAGCTGTCTGGGGCTACTACAATCTAAAATATGAACTTTCAGGATTCGTTAAACCAGATACATAATATGAAAAGCAGTAAATGGAAAAAGCCTTTAAGATGCGGGTTAGTTGATTTAGTATCCTGTCATGCCATTTCGCCTAAGCAACATGCCTAGTATGTTCCATAAAATGATCAACATAATTCTGGTTAGGTACATCAAACAGTACACCGTTGTCACTTAAAAAATATTGTTTTTAGAAAGTTACCATAGAAACACCTTCAACACTTGTTTTTGGTCCTCTAGAAATTCTGGGAGTATAACTTTCACGTCAATATGTCAAAGTGTGTGTTTACAAAAGTGGAGATTAAGCTCCTTGGCTATGTTATGTGTAATAACAGGTTCAACATGAACTGATAAAAGTGGATGTCATAAGATACTGGCCTACAATTAATAGCTGCAATGATGTTTGCAAATAATTAGCTTAACAATTTTATCCAGAAAGTTTTATTATTTTTTTATAAATTGCGTTACCCTTAACCCAGATCACATCAGAGAGTGTTTTGTATAAATGGTGCCAGGTGGCGAAATTTTTTTAATTGAAAGCTGCATTTTCCTCTGCCCCAGAATTTACCATGCTCAAAGATAAAAAGTCCTTCATGGTTAAGACAGACAGTTCTAGATACACTTTAGAGGGGTTTTTAGCATGATGGAGATGATAGTGGCTGCATCCCATAACCTACTAATTTAAGAAATATATACCAGCCAAACGTAATTACCCATTAAAGACAGAGATTTTGGCAATTTTTAAGACCTTAAACACTAGCTATAGTACTTGTGTTGAGTGAGGCACCTTGCAAATATTATGTCTGATCGTAAGGATCTTATGTACTTCTTTACTCCATGCCAACTGAACCAGCAGTAATCTTGATATGTCCATATACTCATAATTTATGAGATGGAAATTAGCTAAAGCCTGGGAAGGTAATGTGGCCACGGTTATTTTAGCACTAACTGACTTGAGCCTGAAGAAGGGGAGATAATGAAGTATTATATGCATATGTTACTGAATTTGATAAACATGGTGTCTCAACTCTTTCATCCTGTTCTGATGGGATTAGGGAGATGAGATCTTTTAGGTCCAGAAGGATGCTGCATTTGTAAGCTCTTAAGTCATACTTGTGCTGGAACTTTAATATTGGATGGTATCAGAAGGTATTTCATAATTGATCACTTGTTCTGTTGATCTAGGATGTATTCACATGAGGGGACCCAATGATTGATGATCTTATGAATTATATCATGATTAAGGATTGGCTGGACATCCCAGACAGAACAGATAGTAATTGTAATAGGAAACTGAGCGTAGGAGGCCTTAGGAGGAAAAGCGCTATGAAGAAGTCTCCAGAACAAGGCAAAAAGGCCAAAAAGGAGGAAGTAACATCCCAGGTTATCTAAGTTTTGTTGTATAGTAGTATTAATAAACCGCTGGCCAAACTAAAGCAAACCATCATGTACAAGAGTCCCTAAGAGCTTAGTGAGTTGGCATAAATATTGCAGCAGAAAGCGGCGAAGTACAGTATGGCAGACTTAGCAGAATAAGCCGCAGTGTGGGGGGGGGGTAATTTCGCGCCAAAGGGGAGGGTCAGACCAGAGTTGAAAGTGGAGTCTTGTCATTGTAGAAAGATTTTAACCAGTATATTTTTCTTAAAAATTAATTTAGGTGTTTGAGGAAACTTCAGCAAAGATTTTTTAAACTTTATTAAAAATTTATCTGTTATTTGAGAAAAGTAAAGAATGTATCAGTGAAGACATGCTTATAAAGGGGATAAACGTGATGATCTCAAAATGATTAACAAAAACTGATATGAGCCATAAAATTTTCTCCTTTTAGAAAAGTTGAGATTATAAAACTTTGGATGAAATCAATAACCTTGTATCAGCTTATTTGCCGGATTTTGAGCCAATTACACCAGATTTTCCGCTTCTATAGCACTATTTACCCAAATCCTGGCTGTTAAAGCCAGAGCCCATTTTTGGTTAATGACCTATAGAGGTCTTTGTTGACCCTCAAGGGTTCTAGCCTTGACTCCAAGGTCTTATTGTGCTTAGCTTTAGTGGGGAAATTCTACACCAAGAAAGAAATCACTAGCTGTGACATCATTCTCCGCTCTTGAATGGGGTTCTACACCACCTGAGGGGACGTTATCCAAAGCAAAGCTCTTGTGGGGGATTATAAGCTTCATAAAGCAGCCAAGGAGGCTTTGGTAGCGAAGCATACAGCATCAGGGAATCTAGCATGGAAGCTTAGAATTGGTCCTGAGCATTGGAACAGTCTTTATGGGATACCCAGCTGCTCTAAGTCTCATCATAACCTTTCCAGGACACCAAATACTGGAGGCCAGGTCAGGAGAGGCGGGAAGCGAGAACAGTATTGATCTCATACAGGGCTTCTCCATCTACTGTTACAATATTAGGGTGGGATGGAATGGGACCCTTAAAGAGGGTCAGGAGGCACTCATAGAAGGTGCTGAACACTTTGATAGAAAAGGGTTGATCAACTTAGTAAGCTGTTGGGACAACCTTATTATTGTACTTGAAGGGTAACACTCTTGGGCTTAACTTGAGGCAGGGCTGCTTCAGGTGGACGTTCTTGGCATTGAACATGATTAAGTCGCTTGGCTTGTACTCAGGGCCTTTAAGGCATTTGAGGTCAGCATTGCATTGTAGCTTCTCACAGCGTCAACAAGATGATCCTTCACTTCCTGATGTATGTCTCTGACCTCTTTGGCGCGCTCATTGGCAGCAAAAACGGTGTAATCAATTAGTGGACTAAGGTTGAAGCTTGGATTGTACCCATAGTTTGCAAAAAAGGGGGACTTGCCTGTAGAGGTATGGGTAAGGTTAGTATAAGCGAAGTGTTCCAGAAGAAGGTGCAAGGCCCAATTGTCCTTCTCTGCACTTTAATTACGCAAGAATTGCTCCAAACCTTAGTTCACCCTCTCTGTCTGTCCATCTGACTGAGGGTGAAAGGCTTTAGAGCGGAAGAAGCGGATTCCTAAAATTAACAGTAAGGCTTTCCAGAACTAGACAGTAAATTGTGAGTTGTTATCAATGATAATCTCCTTGGGATTTCTATGTAGGCAAAAGATATGGTCCACATAAAAGCGGGCCGTCTGGGCGGAAGTAATAGTAGTATTGCAAGGGATGAAATGAACCATCTTGGTGAAGTGGTCCAGCACAGCCATAAATGCTTCATAAATCCTGGGACAAGGGGAGTTCCATGATAAAATCATCAGACACCAAAGTCCAAGGGCCCTCCACAGCTTTTAAAGGAGTAAGCAGTTTAGCGCTCTTCAGATGACTAGGTTTTGATTGGTTGCACGTCAAACATAGTTTTTTTGAATTTGGCCACATTAGAGGCAATAACTTTCCAACTTTGAGAGCGGCGGACCAACTCAAGCATCTTTCCCTTGCCAGGGTGGCCAGAAGTTGGAGGGTCATGAACTTCGAGGATCACCTCTTCTCTCAGGGGTCTGGGTGGTACCCGCCACTTTCCTTATGGAGGATGACCCCATCTAGAAACTGGTAACCTTTTTTCCAGGTGCTCGCCATTCCTCTGGAAGTCCTGCTTGATCTTGTTGTAGTCAGTTGATAAAGGTTGGGACAACCTAACGCGGGCAGGGGTGTCAGTATCTCCTTCCAAAGATTCCATTATAGGCAGAGTGGGGGTGTTGGAAAGTGGGTTCTCCTTCACCTGCTATGGCCTAATCAATACTGAGTACTGTGAGCTTCAACTAGTGCCAGATTGGGGGCGAAGGAAGGTTTCAGTGATAGAGCATCTGGTAATTGGTTTTGGGTACCCTTTATAAATCATATTTAAAAGTGAACATTGACAGGTTTTATAAACACTGGGACTGGTGAGGGGACAAATTCCAGATGGGAGCGGTAATTCATTAACGCCTTGTGGTCAGTGCGGATAGTAAAGGGACACTTAGAACCATGCAAATGGTGGAGCCATTGCTGTACTGCCTCAACAAAGGTGAGGAGTTCATTATCATAGATACCATAGTTGAGCTGCGCCAGGGTCATCTTTTTGAAAAATAGGCAACATGACGTTACACTCGGTCCTCCACTTCCTGCAACAGAGCTGCTCCCACTGAAGATTTGGAAGCATCTGTGTCAACAAATAAGGGGCGGATGAGGTCTGCATGAAATAGCACTGAGCTGGACAAAAATATGGACTTAACGGTGTGGAATTTGGCGTTGCATTCTGTGGTCCAATTGAAAATCTTCTTCCCAGATGCAGTGTAGAGAGGGGTGGCAACTTTTAAGAGCTAGTGGAGTGAACTTCCTGAGGAAATGACACGTCCCAAGTAAGCTGCATAACTCTGTGAGAGATGAGAGGGTAGCCCAATTGCGGATGGCTGCTTCCTAAACTGGAGCAAACATGTAGCCGTGAAAGAAGATAATTTTTTAAGAACTCGACCCTTGGTTAAAAGAAAACGCACTTTCTAGGCTTGATTAATAAATTTTGCCTGTGCAAGTCGCTCCATGACAGATACAAGGTGGTGGGCATGAGATTCTGCATCTGAGGTGAAAACCAATATGTCGTCCATGTATGCTATCGCACAAGTTCCCATAAGGTCTCCCAAGGCAGCTTAATGAACATTTGAGCAGGCGGGAGCATTCTTCAAACCAAACGGCATGACCCTGAACTAGTAGATGCCTTTCCGAGTATAAAAAGTGTCAATCATTTCTGGCCTTTTTTAATTCGGATATGGATAAAGGCGTTAAGGTAATCCATCTTGCTAAACACCCTAGCCTTCTCCATATAGTGGGCGATCTACTGCTCCAGAAGGAGCGGATGGGGTCAGGTATGGTCACGTTGTTCAGATTACCATAATTAACGAAGGGGCGGATGGAACCTTCAGACTTCTTTATGAATAGGAGAAGGTTGCACTGGCGAAAATTTCTTGATTTGACCCTTGCGAAGCATGTTATTAAACTAAACGTCCAAGGCGGCCTCTTCTTTCAAGGACAAGAGATAAATGTGAGAGGATATCATGACGAGAACAATGGTCAACTTGAACTTAAAGTCAAACTTGGTGTGCTAAGGGAATGGGCGAGCTTTAGAGGGATCAAACATGTCCTAATATACTTTGATGTACTCAGGCAGGATAATTGCCAGGTCAGGGTGATAGTCAGATGAATAGAGGCTAGGCCTACCTTAGAGGAGGGGCCCCAGCTTCTTGGGAGCCCCATAGGGCTTTCATAAAGACAAGGGATGGTAACCATGACTCCTCCAAGGAACTTCAAATGCAAAGTAGAGTCCATGAGATTGGTGAAAATATCAAATTTTCTCCACCAGCCAACACCCAGGATAACAGGGTACATGAGAGTTTTTAATAGAGGAGAAGCTTTCTAAAAAAGTGCCCATTGCCTGCAACAAAGGGAACAGGTGATTGTATACGGTAGCTTGGGATGGTTTGAGACGTCCACCCTTCAAAAACTGACCAACCCCTAAGGGAAGGTCTAGGGTCTCCTCCGGCTCTTTACAAATGAAGTTTTCATTAGTTCCAGTATTTTCCAGAGTGAGCTCTTGGAAATCCATCCCAGAAGAGAAGAACGTAACCATGAATAAGAAGTATGAAAAGGAGAATTTATTTTCTATGGAGCTAAGGGATAATAAGATGGCTCCAAGACCAGAGGATGGTATAGGTGAGAATATCCTCTGAAGATTTAACAGCCTATGACTTTAAATTGCCAGTGAGTTGCCCATGTGATTTAAATTGAGTAGGATAGAAAAACGCTCTATGTTCAGTTGGAGGGAAATCCTTATATCAGGAAACTACACCAGTAATGACGGCCAAGCTTATGGAGGGGTCAGCCAAAGTTAGTTTGTCTTTAATAATATTATCATGGAAATCTACACAATTCTAGATAGGGTACGCCAAGAAAAGTAACTAGGAAATAATTATAAAGAACTGTTCAACTGGGCCAACTGAAGAAACAGTTTAACAAATGGACATGAGTTCTAAAATGGCAACAGATGGTCCGTAGCTAGAGTAAAGTGAATGCTCTGAATCAAATGGGTTAGACTTACTAACCCCCTCTAATTTTAAGTAAAAAATCTAGGGGTACTCCGTGGAGTGCAGCGGTGCAGGGCCAGTAGTGAGGAGACCCCCTATGACGAGATTTAAGATCTCACCTTCCAGCGAGATCACTGCTGATTTTAAACAGTACTGGAATATTAATGAGGGGAAGTATTTAATGTTCAGGTTGAAGGTGTCCATTACAGCTAGGCCCTCAGTTGGATAAGTCACAATCGGATATGAAACTTGACTGGCGTCAGGTGTACCACAATAGGATCCTTGAGGGTGTACAACAAAGATGGAGTTGTCAAGTTCTAAGATCTGAAGTTCCGCAGTACAATTAAGATTGAAAGAGCAGAGGCTGTTGGACAGCATTGATGCAAAGATGGAGCACTCCCCAGATAAGGAGGGGAGAATTATCCCATATGCAAGGGCAGCACCAGTGTTATCCAGGGACTTGTGGAGGAGGGCCATTTATAATTATTTAAGAGATTCAAACCTTGAGACCTTTTTTGGAACAGGCTCAAGTACTGTGTCGTAGTAGCTTCTCCTTGTCCAAGTGGAAAAAAGAGTTATAGTACTCAAAGGTGGCAGGGAAACTTGTGGGCTTAACAGAAGTTTTCAACGCTGGGAGGGATTCAGTAGGGATCTATCAGTCTCACCAGCGAAGAGTAACCATTGATGAGCTCCAATAATTTTTATGGAGCAGCATCTGGAAGAGGAGGACATCAGCTATGTCCTTTCCTTGAGACTTATGCCAATCCTAAGGTTGGAAAACGTGGTGAAGATCTCTTTTTTAAATTATAAATTACATGAGTGGGGGAAGGTTAAGCAGGTAGTGGCAGGTAATCATAATGTATGAGCTTCTTTAGTGAGGGAAGCTGCGCAACACCATCAGTACACCTTTTTATGAAAGTAAAAACCAGGGCCAGGAGGGTACAACAGTACCAGACCATTGAGCATCTTGAAAAGGAGACACTCTGATAGGGTTGGGCTGACTTTAACCACCCAACTGGAGTAGATACTTAAAATCGAAGCTTTTCTCAGATATTGTAATAGGAAACTGAGCGCAGGAGGTCGCAGGAGGAAATCGCCAGGCAAAAGGTACTATAACAAGGCAAAAAGGCCAAGCATGAGGAAAAAAAAGTCCCAAGTTATCTTGGTTTTGTTATCATATAAATTTCTTCAGTTAAATGCAGGCCAAACTAAAGAAAACCATCGGGGACAAGAGCCCCTGAGAGTTTAGGAGGTTGGAGTAAATAATGCAGCAGAAGTGGCGAAATTCAGTGCATTGGATTTAGCGGAATAGGTCAAGGCATGGGAAGAGTTTTAAGCCAAAAACAGAGGGTCATATCAGAGCTGAAAGTGGAGTTCAGCCATTGTGGAAGGTTTTAACCAGTATAGCTTTTTTAGAAAATTAATTAAAAAGTATGAGGAAAATTCAGCAAATATTCCCTAAACTTTATTTAAATATATCTGTTTATCTGTGAAAAGCAAAGCATTTCTCAGCTTAGGCGTGAATATACTGTGGAGATTTGTGATAGTCTTAAAATAATTAACAAAAACTTATCTGAGCTGTAAAATTTTTGCTTTTTAGCAAAATTGAAATTTTCGAATTCAGCCATATTCTGTAACCTTAACCAGCTTAATTTCTAATTTTGAGCCAATTTTCATCAGATTTTCCGCTTCTATAGCACTATTTACCTCAGCCCTGTCTGGAAAGCCAAACCCCATTTTGGTCAATGACCTTAGAGAGGTCCTTGGTGATCCTCAAGGGTTCTAGCCTTAAATACAAATGCGTATTATGCTTAGATTTGGTGGTGCATTCTAAACCAGGAAAAATGTTACTAACTTTGACAGCAATACCCATCCAAAGAAAATATTGTTGGGTTGAGGTTGTTGCATTGTAATCAATTACCTGTTTAGTTACTAGTTTATGTGCGTCCCATAAACCAGGAGAGAGCATCCTGAGGGCCAAATAGAGCTTAATTTTAAAAATTGTTCAAATGTTTTTGGAGTCACTTTTTCTGATTTTCTAGTGGAGCTTCCCCAATCCCTGAGATACAATGAAATAGTTGTGGTTACCTAGTTCACAAGTATGGCTCACTTCATATTCATAACTACCAACTTAACATTTAAGGAGACAGCCTTTCTATTTATAAAATTATCTATATCCATCATTATATACCTAAGGTTAAGATCTATGACAGAATACTATAGTTTACTCCACATTTCTGGAAAGCAAAATATGTCAGATATGAAATCAAATCCTGTGTAAAGTGAGTGTCTATAGCTATCCAGTTCCCAGTGAGGTGATGCACGGTGCACATCCACAACGCCAGGGAACTAGCCGTCAGTATTATGAGGAGCATAGCCCTGCAGAGGATGGTGGAGCTAAAGTAACTTAGGATAAGGGTGTTAAATGCGGGATGTATTAATAGTTATTGAACAAACAACAAGACTTGGATGGACCCCAAAGAGGAGTCCATATCTGAGCAGGGATCTGGCTGGAGGGCTGGGGTGCCTCAGTCTGGTGGGGACCAAGGTGGCCCAGCGGTGCACTAGATGCAATGTTAATTTAGTGCAAATAAAATGGCATATATTGTTAAGGACCTCCCAAAATAGGTCTGTGCATAGGTTTGGCCAAGTTAACATATAGAGAATGTAAATTAACGAGATTTTTATTAAAAAAATATGACCAACAAGGAAATTTTGTCTTAAGAACCATACTTTAACAAGGGGAGGCAAGTAGTCAATTTTGGAAAATGGATTTAAGCCCAAATGAGCCAATCGGCGCACCCCACCATCAGCAAGGGTACTATAGCTTGAGATCAAACAAACTTTTGTGATTGATGTGAGTTGAGCTGTCCCGATTTTAACGTTAATGAAAATTAAATGGGTTTTAAACCCCTGTTCTCTGAGCAACTAAACTGAACCATCTTGGTTAAGAAGATAACTAGTCCATTTTAATGCCACTGCCATAACACAGGGCTGGGCGTCATGCACTCCCATTGGACCAACCTGGGCATATCTGGCCTGCATCAAGCGTTGGTCCACGGTATGCTTTAGGTCAGAAAGTCCTGCAGCTTGACCTTTTTAGACTCATGACATCCAGCCTTGTCTAGGCATTTGGTTTCATCAAATAAAGTCATGTGAACATGACATTACACTCTCCTCCTTTTCGGGCTCCACTCCCACCAGGGAATTTTCCAAGGAAAAGCTTATTGTGGGAAGGGGCCAAATTCATGGCAGTGATGGCTTGCTTGGAATTAGATCCTGCAGCCTCAGAAAAGCGCTAATGAATGCTTTGATTAGATCTTGGGCATGGGCGCAGTCATGCGTTGGGACCAAACTGTTCTCCACTGCATCAAATCGCTTCCAGGATACAAGCTATTCAAGTCTTCTTCATACCGATGGGGGCTACAATCTCCTCCACTTCCCACTCCCGCGCCTCATCCACGAGATAAGCCTCAGAAGTCTCTGGTGAGGCTCTGAAAACAACGTAAGCTTGCTTTCATGGAATACTGAATATATTTGAATAAGGGGGAAATTCAACTGGTATGAGGCATGACCCACCTTTCTAACAACGCAGTAAGGCCCAATCCTCTTTGGTCCCAGTTTTTTGCATGGTTGCTTTAATGGGATGTTTTTATAATCAAGTACCATGAGATCTCCTTCCTTGTACGCTGGTCCAACTCATCTCTTACCATCAGCATTCTCCTTATAAGCCTGCATGGCCACATCTAAATTCAGGCTCATCCCCTGGTGTACCTTCTTGATCATTTTGGTAAAATCCACCACCGCTTCCACCTTATATCCACAATTGGGCTCCATGTTGAAGGCGGGATTGAAGCCATAGTTGGCAAAGAAGGGGGAACAACCAATTGATGCATGTTGGGCGTTGTTATAACTGAGTTGGGCCATAGAGAGATGGAAAAATCCAATATGAATGATCTGCGGAGAAGTAACACCCCAGGAACTGTTATAGGCACTGGTTCACTTATTCAGTCTGCCCATCTGATTGGGGGTGATAGGCATCTAAACAGCAGGGGAGAATCTGAAGATCTTGCACAACTCTTCCCAAAAGATATAGTTAAAATGGGGTCCACAATCGCTAATTATTTCTTGGGGGACCCCATGAAGAGCAAACACATGAGTGACAAAGAGCCTAGCCATCTCAGCTGCGGTTACTGTGGTTCTGCAGGGAATAAAGTGGGTTAACTAGTAAAATGGTCCACCACTACCATGATGGCATCGTAGCTATCAATATAGCCGATTCCACAATAAATTCTATTGTTAAAGAATTTCAAGGACTTCAGCCTTTTAAACTGGTATCCACAACCCCACTAGTGGCTGTCAATTCAGTTTCATTTGGTTGTGGACTAGGCACTATTTATAATACCTTCCCACCTGCATGGCTAACCCCTTCTAATTCTAAGTGCGGCTAATTAGATTTAGAGACTTTACCTTCTCAGGTTGACTTATGTTGATTCTGTCATGATGGTCCTAGATGATTTCCAGGAGAAGTCGTCCAGCGGGAACCCATAGGTGACCCTAAAACCACACCATCTCATCATTCACGTAGTAACCCCTGGTAATGTCATCCTGATTCAACGCGCTCTTGGTAAGGATCATAGTATATTCGGCCAACAAAGGCTATGAAAGGACTACCTTTATGAACATACCGTATTCCTCCACATTTTCCAGAGGAGCAAGTGCTATCCCATGGGCCAATGGAGAGGGAAGCTGAGACATAATATTACCTGGTGGAATCATCAAATGGGTATTATGCATCTCTACCTCCTTAGGATCAGGAGAAAGTGCAGGGTTGCGGCTCAAAGCATCCGCCAAACCATTCTCCTGGCCCTTAGTAGATTCATAGTAAAACACAAATTAGGCTAGGGTCTCATGCCATCAGGTTTGCCGTGGGTCAAGACATGAGATGCGCAGTTGTATAATAATTCACAGTGATATATATGTACGCAGAAGGGTTGCAATGAGCCATGCAATTGATTACGCTAGTACTCGGCGTCTCAATCACTGCTAATAACTCTTTATCATATATAGCGTAATTTAAATCTGACAGTGCCATCTTCCTGGAAAAATGTCCTACTGGATGATCTATTCCATCTTTGCCTACTTGTAATAAGGCTGCTGCTATGGAAAAGCTGGAGGCATCAGTAGCCACAATGAACTCTTTTTCTGGATATAAATGGCGAAGGATGGATTTGGATAACAGGGTGCACTTTTCAGCTTGGAAGGCATCCTGAAAAATGAGGGACAACTGAAGTACTTTTGCACCACTTTCCTTATACAAAGGCGCCGCAACTTCAGAAAGGTTTGGTGTGAACTTCTTAAGGAACGTACACGTCCCCAAAAACTCCTCAATTCCTTGACCGAAGTTGGGGTGGCCCAATCATGAATCACCTTCTTATTGTCTGGAGTTATCATGTGGCCTTGGTCATACATGACGTTGCCCAGGAAGGTGAGATGGGACTTGAAAAATTCACATTTATTAACTTTTAACGTAAGGACAGCTTTTTCAAACGCTCCACCACCTGCCAAAGGTGTAATGCATGGGACTCATTATTGGGAAAAACACCAGAATATCATCCAAGTAGGTTACCGCACATACCCCATAAGGTACCCCAAAGCCACATCAATAAGGCGTTGATACATAGTAGGGGAATTTTATGAGACCAAAAGGAATAACCCAAAGTCGGAAAATTCTTTTTATGGCATAGAATGCGATTAAGTTACACCTGGCACTTCTTGTCCCAGACCTGATTGGATGCGTTTAAACAATCCAGTTTGGAGAAAACTTTTGCCTTCTACACATAGAGAGCAATCTGTGAGTCCACCAAGATGGGATGCAAATATGGGACAGTGACATTGTAAAGATTTCCATAATCTCGCATGGGCATAAGGTACATTGGCTTTCTCAACAAAGAGAAGTGGGGAGAATAATGGGGAGGTTCTCTGAAAAATTACACCTTTAGCTAGCTGCTCCTTAACCCACACATCTAAGGTTGCTTCCTCCCGTACAGTTAAAGGGTAATTTGGGGAAAATATACACACCAGATTAACAGTGAGCTTGAACTCACAATCAAATGCTGAATGAGCTGGTAGTAAATTGGCTAAAACAACATCAAACGAATATTCCAACCCTTCCAACCAGGATGGTAAGGGTACTTCCAGAGAGGGCTTCATCAAGGGAGCAAGATTAAGTGTGTGGATATTTGCCAGTGGGGCAGTTTGCCCTGAGAGTTGGATTCAGCCAAAGGAACAATTGCTTTTAAAAACGTTAAATTTTATTTGGAGTAAGCTGACAAGGGGATGGACATTACTGATACAAAAAATAACAAACAAAAAACACAAACCAAATGTCCTAAATGAGTGGTGAGACACCAAAGCAAAACGGAAAATTTACCTACCAGGTGTAGCAGGCGTGAACCGCTTATCCCGCCATGGCGGATGGGGAGGGGGAGGGGGGATCAGGCAGATTATTGATTTCATCTTCACGATTGAAGAGGTGGATAAAAGCTGAGAGCAAGGGGGTTGGGGCATCCGCAGGATGTGGGATGAGGAAAAATAGATCATTGTTAAGTTCTCTGGTAACAATCTGGGCCTGAAGCATAGCCTCCAAGAATTTTGCGTCATGGTGTTCAGCTTGTATGCGTGCATCAGTAAGCGGGGAAAATTTTGTTATTGGCTCTGGTGATACAAGTGGTGGGGGAAAATTCTGCCAGTGCAACAACTTATTTGATAGCAGAGGTGGAAGTTTCCCTTAATCGTTCAATTTTCCACTTTTGCAACCTCAGGGAATTGGCAGGGAAATCTATTAAATGTAGTCCTTCATTAAATTCAGTGATAGAGAGCTCCATGGCTTCATGGAGATAACAGCTATCAGGAGAGGCCACTGTGGCCTCAGCAAGCTGATGGTCACTCAACAACGGGGTAGCGGTGGGTTTGGGGACATATTTCTTGGGTATTAATGGAGCATCAAAATCTGAAGGTAGATATGGTTCCAAATTAATTGGAAAGTTGGGAGGTGGGACAATTTCTCAAGATTCAGTTATTTCATCCAATAAGTCCCAATGATTTTGGTTGAGCATGATTGATTTGGAGGGACATGGTTTTGGTTGGGTAAGTTTTGGGGCGCGAAATTGGTTGGATTGAATTTGGGTTCAGATCTGCTCCCAATTGGGTATATTGTGAGAAATTAAGACGGCTTGAGCTTTAGTTGCAAAGGTTTTGCTGATTTTTGAGCGTTCAGCTGGAAGGGGTGGGGGCATCCAAAATCCCCACTCAAACGCTGTTTGTGTGGCCTCATGTGTGGGCTTAGCGGTTTCTGCATTTTTAAATTGTAGCTACAGTTTTTTTTGGAATGATTCAACTCATGGCAGAGGGGGCAAACGGTGCGGCCATTGTTAATATGAGCCCAACAGAAGTGATCTGGCGCAGATGTGATATGGGCACGTGGTGGGATGTGCTAGGCTATGGTTGGTTGGTGGGGGAAGTAATGGTGGCCATTGCCCATGGTGCCACTAACCGCTCAGCTCTGCTCGGGACCAGGAAGTGGAGGATGGGGTTTGTACCATATTTGGACAGCCCCATCATCAATTCTTCATAGAGTGTTTGAGGGGGAAGGTGCGAAGGAAGGTTTGCAAAGGTCACCACCATTGTGGTGTCACTGGGGAGGCATGTAAGGGTTGTGGTAATAGGTGTGTTTTTATATATTAAGGGCGTAGTTGCTGCAGCATCTGCTTCCTCTTCAATGGGAAAACAAAAATTAAAATAGCCCTTATAAGGGCGAAAGTCAATAAATCCAGCTGGTGAAAACGTGGTCATTGCCAGCTCAATTATTGCTTTGTCAGTATATGGGAAGAGATGCCCATATTTGACTCAGAGGCAAAAGTGAATATTGGATCAGGGTTGGGCAAGTGGGTGGGGGCGGGTTGGGTGGACTCACGCTAAGTGTAATAATAAGTCCCTTGGAGGGACAAATCGGCCTGATGCATTAGGTGGGCTGGATGAGCCCATCCATACGCGTTTACCTGCTGGGCAGAAAATGCTAGCAGGCGGAGCGCCGCTGCCCCACGCTGGGGCAGCAGGTGGTGGATCCGCTGACATAAATGGAAAACTGATATGGTGTAGGTGGTGATGGAAAATTAATGGATGCTTTTAATAAATTTGCTTGAAAGTCATGTCAAGTGGAAAGAAAAGCTCCAAAGGAACAATTAATGCACAACCATTATTTAATGTTAGGGATAGGGTATTGTCTCTCAAGTTGGTCCTGACGTCAAACTTTCGCCACCATTCCACTCCCAAAATAAAGAGGTATAAAAGGTTTTTGATCACTAGGAAACAGTCCATCAAAAGATACTGGCCCACTTGATAATCCACTAACCCTAGTACCTTCAGGGTGGGAATACCTTGAGAAGCCACCCCTCTAATTAAACCATCTAGCAAGTAATTCAACTCAAGCTGGCTAGGTCTTGGTCAATAAAATTCTCAGAGGCTCCTGTATCCACCAAAATAGTTGTGCTGATTTTTCCTAGAGGGGATTAATGGGAAGCAGTCAACAAAAATATCCTTAATGATCTTTATCTAAAGCAGAAAACGCCAAAACATTACAAGAGATCTCTTCATCTGGAATAAGCATGCCTTCAGGGTATCTTTTCGCATCATAGAATGGAGAGGGATAATCTGGAACTAGTACTACTGAGGCCACATATCCCACCATATCTTCAACAGTTGCATAAACAATTTTATATTGTATGAGTAACTCATTTTCCACCGCCTGTGCTCTGAGGATCATGGTAGGGGTCAAACGTGGGTTCTCTATGGTGATCTGGTATACTGAAATGGGTTCCAAACTAGAGACACAAGAGATGATATTTGGCTCATTTTTATATAAGGAACTAGATTTATAAAACGCATTTTGAGCTGTGAACAACCCCATACTCAATTTGGTGGAAGGTTGCTCATCATTATCCAAAACTGTCACCACCAGGCCCTTCATTGATAATCCCGCCTGCACCATCCAAATGCGATACTGAGTGTTGGATTTTTAACCAGGTGTTATTACTAACATATTAACGAAGTATATATAATAATTAATTAAGGATAATTTCCAATTAGTTTGCTAATTTCTCTTCTTTATTTTACGAGAACACCCCAATCTTGTGCTCCCCATTCAGTTGGGTTGAGCTGTTTTGATCTTCAGGATCAAGAAAGTATCAGGCATCATCCCTGATAGGAAATTGGTGAGTCTCAACACCAGCAACTGATGCTGAGGATGTTGAGGTAATTAGTATAATCAATTAAGATGATGAATTGCTTAAATTCGATGTCAAAAAATATTATAAATGATCCCATTTGAGTTTTCAGTCAATTTCAAAACCAGCGACTTATGCCTAATATGTTGAACTAATTAATACTAATTATTTACGTTCAGCAGGCTCTTATAATGGTACCAACTGCATGTGAAAATAATTGTGAGATTTCCAGCAGAAAGTCAAATCTATTTCAGAGTAACATCAAAAATTATACCAAGGATGCCAAACGCTTTAATATTAATTATGTAAAGTCAAATCAGGTTTTAACTTTAAGAGAGTATCAGGCGGAATCCCTGAGAGTATTTGGGTTAAATTTGACACTGGCGACTTATGCTGAGGATGTCAATATATTTAATTAATTCAGATTATGACAAATCAAGGATTGACGTAATCATGGACATTTGAGGATATGAGTATTGCCAGTGAGAGTGCTGACAAATACTAAGCAGGGAGAATCGCCAGTGAGTGCTGATGATGCTGGCAATAAATGCCAATGATGTGGACAGGCAAGAAATACCTATAAATAGTTTGATCTCCCTCTTAATAAAAATATCTTCTAAGCTCCAAGCATAATATTTGTTTGCCCATCTTTATTAAGTTATAGTTAATAATAGTTAGCTTGGCTTGTAGAGGTGGGACTCAAGATCCCCACAGTTGTTGGTGCTGGGTTAAAACACCTGGAGTGGTTGGCGCAACCAACTCCCAACCTTGAACTAGATGTAAACCCTTCAGAAACTTGAGCAACTAGCAGCAACAATGAAGGACTGGAAGGATTGAAGGGAAGAAGCCCTGAGGGAGTCAATATAGAGGCCGCTGAACCACAATCGTTGGACATGTCCCAGGAGAGGACCTCTGATCTATAATGAGTGGTCATGCCTCAGAAGGAGAAGTTGTTGGTCTTCTGGGTTGGTGGGTTGCCCCGTTAATTTGTAGGAAAAGGTCACTGATGATTGTGAAAAAGCAAGGGCCAGCAGTCTTCATACTGTTTGGCCTGGCACACTAATGGAGTCACCTAGTATTGAGAATGAAAAATTCTCAACACTGAGAAAATTCACATAAAAAATTGTTTTTTTTAATTTTGAGGGAAAGTCAGGAGATCATGACACCTGTATCACAAAGGTCTGAATCTATCAGGTAAAAGTAAGAAGGGTGAGCAATTCCCAGTTGGAGGTAGCAAGAATAACGTTAAGACGCACCAACCATTGGCTAAATGAGAAAGCGGTGGTGAGCCCCATCAAGGCCGTAACAAATGGCAGGCGCACCCAATTTGCACTCAGCAAAAGCCCCGCACAGATAAATCTAGTGCGTGTAAAATAAAGGGGTTTTCAACTAATGTAAGGTGATTTTCTGTAACTCTCCCGTTCCCAGAGAGGTGGTGCGGGATGAACAGCCACACCGCCATAGAACTAGCCATTAGAAAGATGGTGAACAGGGTACCGTGGAGGATGCCATAGCAAAAGGGATCCAGGGCAAGGTTGGACAATGAGGTATATAGTAGTAGATAGCAAATAGTTAGCAAAACTTGGTTGGACCCCAAAGGGGAGTCCATATCAAAGTAGAGATCTGTGCAGGAGTGCTTGGGTGTTTTTGATCTGAAGAGGATCAAGGTGGCCCAGCGGTGCACAAGATATTGGTGATTATTTAGCTAAAATAAACTGACCAACGCTGTTAGAGATTTCCTTGAGAAGGTCCATGCACAGGTTCGCCCAAGGAACTATATTAAAAACTTAAAGCTAATGGGGACTTTTATTAGGAAGTCGACCAAAAAGGAAGGTTGGTCTTGAGGAGACATACTTAAACAATAGGGGGAGAGACTTCAATCTGAGGGAGTGGCGCTAAGCCTAAGCCAGCCATTCTGCACACACTACCATTAGCCAGGGTACTGTAGTTCAAGATTGACCAAGCTCAAGTTAATAATTGTAGATAAAGATGACCCATTTAGCAATATCAAAAATCAAACAGGTTATAAAACCCCGTTTACCAAGCAACCAAATCAAACTATCATTACTAGTGATATAGCTGGTGTGATTTAACGCTCTTGCTGTAATGAAGGGCTTTGCATCACACACATCCCCAGGACCAACCTGGGCATATCTTGTCTGCACCCAGCGTTGATCCAGGGTATGTTTTAGGTCAGGAAGGCCTTGCAATTTGACCTTTTTGGCCTCCTGACGTCCAGCTTTATCTTTGCAACCTGTAATCTCAATTATGTCATGGAGGCATGACATTAGGGTCAGGTGATGGCGCTTCTGCAATGTGCCTAGCATTGTGGCTTTGAGTCACTCAGGAAATTGGATGATTGCCAAATTTGCAATATGTACTTTTAAACATTAAAAGCTCTTATCAGCATAGTTCAGTTTATTCATTGTGTCATCAACGGCTAATTGTAAGTTATTTTGGACCTCAAAGGCATATGTGAAGGTCAGTTTGAAATATGAAATTTTGGCAGCGGTGTCATCCTCATATAAAAAATCTTATGACTTGGCAAAGCAAAATTTGTTTTTCATGACATCTCTTTGTCCTTGCAGAAATTTATTGCTAATGATGTCAATCCAATGATACTAAAAAAATTCAGCTCTCCCTCACTTATAAAAGCCTTGATTGCCCTCATCCATGGTGGCCTGGTCGCCTGTACCTCCACCGGTATGAGTGTTGTTTTAACTCATTCCACTGGTTAAGAAATGATCAGTAGCTCCAATCATGGTCTCATCTGAAACACCATCTTCATCGCTCTGGGGCATTTAATCAAAACGTGGATGGGCTCTCAAGGATTCATGTACTAGCCATATCAGCATTTGAAGAAGATTGGTTGTTTAAACTATTTGGATGTCCTGAGAGGTGGGAATTGGAGTCACCAAGGACCAAGAGGAATTGTGTAACATGACCAAAGATACTCAGATCTAAGAGGGGATGTAATATAAGAAAGTAGATGTAAAGAGGCTTACATATATATGCTTTTCTTCACAAACAAAAGTCATAAAATGTCATTCAACTGTGGGACATAGAGTGGTGAAGAAGACTTATTAGAGGTTGTGGAAGTGTTGCCTTCATAATTGGATGGTTAATACTAATTATGAAGTACTATAGGCCTGTTTAACTTATTGATTTCTAAGATCAGGCTAGCCTTCAATATCAATATTAAGTTGTAATTACATTAAGCCCCTTTAATTTTATCAATTTTGGTGTTTTTGGCCTACTACTCACAGGACTACATGGGCATAAATAAATCCTTTTAACCATAAACCATTTACCAAAATGGGTAGAGGCTAATCTCAAAACATCTGCAACCGCAAAAGCTACAGCCTTGTTTCTTTTTTTATCTGTTTACACCCAGCATGGATGCCTACAGATTTAACATTCAGACAATAGACTCAATTTCACCTCCCAAATAGTCCAAGAGCTCGCCTCTCTTTTTAGCACTTACCAAAACTTTACTGGCCAAATTAATTCATCTAAATAAGAAGTTGTATCCGTGCTGATGGAGATTTAGTTTCTATCTTACAAAAGATAGCTACCTTCATCCTGAGTTGGAACCACTATTTTCTTAGCCCCCTTTTAGCTTATCAAATAAACTATCATCATATAAACAAAAATGTCCCCTTAGAGGCCATATATAGATGTGCACCTCATTTATCAAGCAGTGTTCAACCTTTGGTGGAATCTTGGTGCTTGAGAACTATAAACTAATTATGAGGGCCTTAGCGAACAAAATTATCTGACTTCAACCCCTCGCTACCCAGGGATTACCTCAACTACAACCAAAAGATGCCCACTTTGATAATAATAGGCCTGATTTGCCAACCTTTTAATTAGAAACTTTGGTCATAGCCTATCACTATTGACCTGGAGGCTGACAGAACAAACTTGACTTCCTTTGGTCAGGTCTCTATCGCGTTAAACATAAAATGAGCTCTGAGTACTACATTGCCAATGTCAATAAGGGCACCGTGGTCATCTGAGTTCATGGCCATTTACTACGCCCCTATACCCCCTCTGTCAGGATCTTATGGGGTGTTATCAGGATTCAAGGTAGCAAATAAGTCAACTTTTCTGCTCTCAGATTAAGCATTGGCTAGTCAGCTATCAAACAAAAGTGTTCACATATGTAACCCTCTAAAGGAGATGGACTGGAAAGGTCCAGACAGGAATCCTCACATGATCTGGAACTAGTAGAGATGCCTTATGGGTTGGCTTCTTGGCTTCCTCTACTCAAAGAAGCCTTTTGGTCAATGCAGACATGAGGTTATTGACAAAGGTGAACATTAAAGACCATAGCCAAGCCGTCAATTGGAAATAATTTGGAAGATCCTGATTGAAAAGAAATAAGAAGATCATCTTGGCAATTCATCTCAAACCATTCTATAAACAGCAAAAGTTTTTGATAAAAAAAGATGTAATCTATACACTCCTCTTACCCAGTTGCTTTGACAGTTCTTTTTATTTTACATATTCTAGCCCCCAACTCTTTTTCTGCTTGGCGTAACTATCCAAGCAAAATTACACGAATTAATAAAAAGCAAATCCTAATTGCCCATTGTATTTCGCTCTGATGTCCTCAGATTCTCCACTGGCTGCTCCAGTGTGGGGCAGCGGTGAAACTCCCCCCCACCATTTTCATCCAGCAGGAAAACGCGCTCATACTGGTTCACCCAGTCATTCCAAACCCATGGGATGATTTGTTCCTCCCAAGGATCTCGACGCCCACCTTGCTCATACCCAAGCAGTAACCCGCTGCCCCCTGGTGCTCCCCTGGAGCAATATGTGCTATGGCCTAAGGGTCAAATATGGGAAACTATTCCCATACCATGACCAAGCCATTATCAAAATGGCACAGGTGGTGATGAGACCCGATGGATTTATAGATTTCTGCCCCTACAAAGGGTATTTTGCCCTCAGCTTCACCTGTGAAGCTGACGCTGCCACTGCAGCAACTGTGCCCCTGGTATTCCAGGGCACCCCTCTTCTCACAACTTGGACCCAGCTCCCAGCAGACACCACTTTGGTGGTCCAGTTTGCTGGCTTGCCCACCCACCTCCCCCTGAAGTGCTCCACCAGGAGCTGATGGACGGTTTGACAGCCTATGGCTCCAACCCCATCTTACAATTTGTGGTCCCAAATGGGCCACACGACTTGCTGGTCCTCAGGCGTATGCCATGATCAGCCCTGAATTTAGTAAAATCGCCATGTCAATTCCCCCTCGCACCATCATTCATTAAGCACTCAACCATCCATTTTGGGCCTGCGTTGAGGGCAGGCGGACGATCTGTCCATCATGTTTCGAGTTGGACCACTCAAAAAGCAAGTGCCCCTCCTTAGCCCCTTCCAATGGATTGTATGACTTGTCCGCTGACCTCCAATCCGCCACCCACCCCATACAAGTTTTGGTATGGGGCACAATCCTACCTCCATCTCCCCCAAAACTGGAAGCTGCAGCTGCACCTGCAGCCACCAATCAGCCTCCACCTCTCCCCAATGCCATAAATGATTCCTCCAATCAAGCATTGGATTGAATCCCAGTTTGATCCCATGCTTCCTCAAACAAATCAACCAAACCTCAACCATATGCCGACCCCCCAATATAATTCAACCAAAACCCATGGGAGTTATTGGCTGAAATTGAATAATCAGGTAAGCTCATTGAAGAACCATCTCTGCAACTTTGAGCGGTTTGTTAATGCATAATGGGATGTCAAATACTATTTTGACTATATACCCCACAGCCAAATGCCAAATTATTTTGCATTGATCACCAGCTTGCAGTTGAGGCAGCTGCAACACCAGATTGTCGCCCCTTTGTAAAGCTGTTGCCAAATCAGTGGCGATGCTCACAAGAGGAATTCCACCTCCTGTTATCCCTAAAAGTCTTACTCAAAAGAGTAAAATCATAGTAAAACAGCTATACAAAAATGCTAACGATACTATCCAGAACGTGGCAACTATAGCACGGAACCCAAAAGCTAAAATTTTGAACCAACATCGCCACATTAGTAAAACTCCCAGATGCCCGCATTAAAGCTGAAAAAGCTTTAACTGAATATATCAGTGCCATTTACCTAGCTGGCAATTTCCATGAAATACCAATTATTAGCAATATTGAACCACATGCTGCAGATGCCCCAACGCCCTTACTGTTTGCCGTGAGATGCACTCTACTATAGGAGGAAGAAGCTGCTGCCAAAGATGAGCCCCCAATCCCCCTTTCCCTTCCGCCATGGAGGGATAAGCAGTTTCCGCTGCCCACCTGTTTGATTGTTTTGTTCAAAGTGTTACACTCAATCCGCTCATTTGGGCGTTTTGTTTGAACCAATTATTTACGTTAGTTTTTAGTTTTAGTTTTAGTTTTGGTAATGTCCATCCCCTGGTCAGCTTACCTCGAATAAATATACAAGTTTTAGCCCCCTTTGAACCTTGGCTTATAGTCTCAAGTACTGTTAATCAACGGTGGCTTCCATCCTTCTTATCAACTTTTAAGAGGGCCAATGACCATGGACTTCAGGATGGTATAAATGTACCAACTCCAATAACTGTTTGAGTTCTGCAGTAACTTGATGATATTCTTCTTTACATTTTATTGTAATGTCAAGCTCTAGTAGGGGAGGCATCTCGCATTTTTACATTATTCACAACTCCCTTCATCTTGACAAAGTAATTGTTAGGTTGAGAACAGATCAGCGTATTCCTCAAACAATTATTCAACTTTCTCCTTTGCTCAAAAGTCAGTTCTTTTTCAACCAAAATTTTTTACAAGGCCCACTATAAGTTCGTATTTAAACCATGCAGTGAAGACTATCACCCCTAAACTTTAGCAAACTTGTTGACAGGTAACAGCTGACATAAGCTATTGAAGTTCTAGCTCCCACCATAAGATTCATCCATCAATTTATCTAACATCACTACAATGGAGACAGCATATGCAGGATTAAGAACAGGGCAAATTAAGATTTTTTCATTAATGGGCTGTTGAGACCTTGTATTTCTAAAAAATTCCAGGTAAAAATTTTAAATGAAAAATGATATTAATAATTAATTAAGACTTTAGAGGAATTTGGTTTGGCTTCAGAGTTTAAAGGCTTTTCTTTTTTATCAACCATATGTGGTGTTATCTTCACGTGTGGACCGCAGATTTGATCCTCAATTTAGATAACCCTCCCATTCACCTTAAGTAGATTGGTTTGGGCTTTTATACGCTCCTTGAGTCCTTGGTAATTTAAAAACTAGGAAAACATGAGTCCCTCAGTAGGATATAGACTCTTAGACAGTTAACAATGGTATCATACTTTTTGGATTAATTGGGTTGTCAACAATATTCATGGCTGGAATCGTCAAGGGCTACAGCTGAAGTGTCCAAGAACAGTTTACCAAACTTAAGTGGGTGCGCAGAATAGGCTCAATAGACCATGTACATTGGGGACTAGCGTTTTCATACTCCTACTAATGTAGTAAATTGGATTATTCTTAATTTTCTTCACGAGAATAGAAGAATTGACATTCACTGGTGGAACAGATATAATTGATTGCAAGTACTGGGATCTTATGAACCTTAACAGCAACCTAAGTACCAGACTCTTTGAATGCAGCGGCAAATTAAGGAACATGCGTGGCTTCTCAGAGAAAAGTAAACAGTATCAAGATTTTTATTTTCAAAAGTAAATAATATGTTCATCCAATTATCCTTGGAGGCATTAAACAAGGACTAGTAATTGAATTAGATACAGAAATAGGCATTGTAGTAAAATTTTCCGCATGTAAAGCCTCTTTCTTCATGCTAACAGCACTTTTTATGCAATCTCACTGCATCTTTACCAACATCAGTCCATGGTGTGATGGCAACCTTTGCAATAGAGCATATGTTATATTTTAATAATCTGCCTTGACTGCATGCACGCATGGCTACATGGGGTCTCTAAGAAGTAGGAACTCCGTTAAATATAGCTGAAGGGATTTTGTGTAAATCTTCATCGATCTCTAAAATTATTGTAAAGTCCTGCTTGAGACCTATTATATGTAATTGGACATCAAACCATGACTTGAGGGCAGAGATAACTGCATTGTTGGAATTGTACAGAGAAATGCAGTTAGTAGTATTTAATCGTTGAGAGCTAGAATAGAATTTCTTATAGAAGTAAGCGGTACTTTCCCACTTGTTAAAGTGGATCACCATAATGACCTGCTTTTGGTTTAATAGGACTTTATCACTTCTGAACTTCTGAATAAAGGCAGCATTGACTTGCGTCCAGGCTTAACAATCATGCAGATGTGGGGTCATAATTTCTTTGGTTTCTCCATAGAAGAAGGAATGATTATGCTTTACTTTCTGTTTATCAGTGGCATCCTTTATTGCACACTCCTAAGCATTTAAGAATAATGAAATACTTTCTTCACTGAGGATAAGCCACTTTTAAGCTGTGTTTAAAGGTAAAGCTGAAGGGGAAAGGGGTATTTATAGCTGGTTTTGCGCTATGGTTCAGTTCAGAGGAGACTGTTTCTAAGTACTTTATGTAAGCTCCTTTGTTGTGATTCCAATATACTGGATGATAAGCCCTAAGTTGTTATGGAATAATGGATGGAATCCGCCAAGTTTGATATGAGTTATGGAAATCTGAGCGCCTCAAAATGAGGCGATATTGGGTTGTTAGGGAAATCGCCTCAAATCAGGTGATTGGGGAATTAATGAATGGAGAATTGGTGGAACTAATGAGATATGGCGAAGTGAATTACTAATCCATGAAAGTGGTGTCATCCAAAGTTGCAATGATACAAGCGAGAGGAGAAAATCAAGAGAAAAAAGTTGTTAATAGTTTGGAGAGGCAAAATAGCAAGGATCGGCTGTATTTAGTATATTAATAAAGAAGTATAGTGGGAGCAAGTGCTCCATATTTATTAAATAAGTTTATTTCTGTTGTTTCAAGGGCAACGATCCTCATATCATTGGTCCTATTGCTCAGTGGGTCAAACCCTGCGCAATATTGATTATGGTGTATCTCAACAAAAACGCAAATTTTATAACAGTGGTGCTCACTACAGAGGGGCCTATTGGCAATCACATATACTGATAAGCATTCCTCAGTCGCTAGTCATGTTATATCCGGCTTGCTTTACTTAGGAGTCATCTCAACACACTGCAACTGTTGAATATGTAGAACTCAAACTTGCCCTGGATGCTGTGCTTAAATGGAAGAAGGGTTTTCTGCAAAATGTTGTATCAACAAGCTGCCTCCATTTGATCGCAATGGGAACATCTATGGATTCTTTAAACGATTTGAGTTTGCAGTAGAAGGAGCTTCAGATCGGCATAAAGCTAAATTACTAATGTCCACTTTGGATGTTGGAAGCGCCGACCAAGTCACTTACTATCTTCTCAACAGCTCCGTTACCTATCAAAAAGTGAAGGATACTGCGCTGTGGTTGTTTGGAGGAACTTCAAAAATGGCACAATGGAAGGCTGAGTTTTTAACCATTGGTTTCGAACATAATGAGACCCTCACTGCATTTGCTGATTGATTCTCAGCAGAAGCTCATGTGTTAATTGGGGCAGAGGTTTTAACTAAATGTGACATAAGCATAGCGTTGACCTCTGCTGTGAAACCATATCTTGAGCTTTTTAATGCCTTGACTCCATATTTAGAGGTTGACATACCTTTTCTTAAACTTGTTCAAATACTACGCCGTTTATCTGCTACCTTCCTTCCACCCAGTATAGAGAGGACCCCTATCTCCTCCGCTGGTAGCCTTGTTTATTCGGAGGAATAATCCCTCCCTGTTCAGTGGCTAGTTGGCATTCCCTGGCCTTATTATCATCACAAGCCTCGTTTTAACAAGTTGCCAACACCAGTTCACCTACTAGGATGGGCCTGGTTGCACTGTTCAATACCAGTCCACCTTTTTGGGTAGCCCAATTTACAACTCTCAAGGATGCAGATCTCATAGGGTAAATTGTTTTTCGTGTGGTCGCCCTGGGCACCTGGCTAAGAGTTGTCATAATCTTTGGGTTCGGTACTTACCGTGGGAGCAGTATAATCAGAGAAAAGTCAGAGCGGAGTAGAGATGGGACTCTCTACCTCCGCTATTCTGACTCAAAACGTCCCACCTGAACCTATACCTGCACAGCTAGTTAATGTTTCCCAGTATGATGATGCTTTTCTATACCAGCAGCCGGTTGGAGGGGTGAATGTGCTGACACAAACGCAATTCATGGACATGGCAGAAGCAGGCTCTCAGGAACAACCAAAGCCTTATGCTTGTCAAATGTTTGATCGCCTTCCTACAGATGAACCAGATCCATTAGCTGATGTGCTCCTCTTAAAATGGGTAACCGCGGCCATCCCTGTGGACGCTATTGTTAAAGAATACCCTAAAGTGGGGAAGGGTATTATGAGATTCCTTGGAAAAAGAGATCAGTTAAATGTTCATGTTTTAAAACAATCAGATGCATCTTACACTGAGTGTACTTACTGTGACACTGTTGTAGTGAAAACCTAAGTTTGTGCAATAATTGATACGGGTGCCCCAATAAGCATAGTGTCCTCAAAGTTGGTGTCAAAGTTAGCATTAAAGCCTGGTGTAGAGCATTGTATGGTGTATGGACCGCAAGAGCAGAAAGCACAGTCTCTGAAGGAGCATACAGTGCGCTACCTTTGTGGCCTTGGTCAATTGTCATTTTAGCCCCAGATATACTGTTACCAAACAAAAACTATGATATGTTAATCAGAACCGCTTTTATGTGTCACTTTGGAGCTGTTGTTGATATGGCAGAAGAGACATTTGAAATTCTGGGGCAGAGGATCCCAATAGACTTCACTTCCAGAGGAATGCCAAAGGATATGGTACACATGAGTCACATTAACCTTGCGTACAGTGATGAAGTGGTTTTGGTTTGCTATCATCAACTTAAGAGCAAGACTTGAGCCCTTCCCCATCAAATTTATGAATATCAAGGGCTACCGCTTAGAGCCTCTGGCCCTATATCTATTCCCTCTGGCCATCAAGCAATCATAAGCACTGAGTTAGAGGTATAAGTGCCTTCTGGGTTATATGGGGAGGTCATTGGGCCCTATCAACAATCATGGCTCAAGCCCCATGTGGCCCCTGGAATTATACTCCCAGGGCATGGGGATATCAAGGTCTTGGTAGCGAATCTCCAGGATAAACCAATGCAAATCTGCCGGCACCAAGTAGTTGCATTCCTACATTTTATTCCAGTTGAGGAGGTCCTCAGGATTATGAGTTTGGTTCACTGGATGAATTTGGTCTGCCCGTCAAAACACAGCCTGGCATAATGGCAGTTGTACCGCGTAGAAATTTAATGTGGTTAACAGCAGATCAGAAAGATTGAGTGGAAGCCTTATTTCAAAAGTACAAAGAGATCTTTGCTGTCAATGATCATGATTTAGGGTGCTCTTGAGGAGTGATCCATCGAGAGGACACTGGGGACCATCCCCTATCAGATCTCGGCCAATCTACCAATCTAGAGCAGCGGAAGAAGTTGTCACCACAGAAATCAATAAACTTTTAGATCAAGGAATGCTTGAACCATTGAAGAGCCCATGGGCTTCTCCTGTCCTAATTGTCAAAAAGAAGGATGGTACTAACCAGATAGTAATAGACTAACGCAAGCTCAACTGCATTATAAAAAAGGATTCTTACCCTTTGCCACGGATTGATGATGCGTTGGACCAGTTGGGGGGAGCTCGTTACTTCTCCACAATGTATTCAATATCTGGCTATTGGCAGATTGAGTTACTTGCGGCAGAACAAGAGAAATGCGCCATTATCACGCCAAAAGGGCTTTTTCAACTGACATGTATGCCCCAAGGGCTGTGTAATGCCCTGGCTACTTTCCAACGGGAAATGGACACTATCCCTGGCAACTTAAGGCTGTCATGTGTTCTTGTATACCTTGATGAAATTAACGTTTTCTCCCGCACATTTTATGAGCACCTTAGCCATTTGGAAGTGGTATTCCGCCGGTTGGCTGATGCCAACATCAAAATCAGGCCACGGAAATTTCACTTTTTCAAGGATCAGCTAGAGTACCTCGGGTCTGTAATTGATGCAACAGGGCTGAGGCCCCAACCAGCTAAGGTGGAGGCCATTTGGAAGATGATTACACCAAGCAGTAAATGAGATATACAAGTTTTTTTAGGGATGGTTGGCTACTATCGCCGCTTCATACCTAACTTTAGTTGTACTGGAGGTCCGCTGTTTGAGTTATTAAAAAAGGATGCCACGTTTGAATGAACTGAACACTGTCAACACTCCTTTGATACTCTTCAAACAGCATTGATTGAGGCACCAGTGCTACATTACCCAAATTTCAAAAAGGAATTTATTGTACAGATGAATGCATCTCATTCTGCTGTGGGGGCAGTTCTGTCTCAAAAAGATGATGAGGGGGAGGAGCACCCAGTGGCGTACTGCAGTCAGAATCTGAATAGCCATGAACGAAATTATATAGTGACCTAGTGGGATTGCTTAGCAGCTATTTATGCTTAAAAGCAGTTCAGAGTATATTTGCATGGGTCAAAATTAAAGTTGTAATGGACCATGTTTCGTTACGCTGGCTGCTGAACCTTAAGGAGCCTGAGGGCCGGCTAGCACAATAGGCCCTTAAACTACAGGCTTACAACTTTGTGATCCTGCACCGACCAGGAGCGAAACACCAGAATGCTGATTGCTTGTTGAGGCTACCAACTATTGCAGTTATGGCAGATCTGAGTGATATTATGTATGACAAGATTCTTAGTGGAAAGTACGATAATGAGCCGCCCCAAGTCATCAAGGCGTTGAATGAAATGCGAGCCAATGCTTTCCAGCGGGATAGTGAGTTGTACAAGCGGATTGGTGATTCCATGGTAAATTTTCCGTAACCCTCAACATGGCCTAACATTATCATGAGCGCACATAGGGCAGTTGGGCATGGTGGTGTGTGCAAGACGTTGGAATTATTGTGACCTTGGTATTACTGGGAAAGCATGAGCTTTGATGTGCTTGATACTATCTCTTCCTGCCACCAGTGCCAAGTGGAAAAGCCATTCCACCGGAAGACCTCATACCAATTAGTAAAGCCACACTTTGCTTGGCATACAGTATCCCTTGATATCGTCGGCCCTCTGCCAACAGGAGCTAACCAGCCCAAGTATATTCTAGTGGCGATTGACCACTTGACCAGGTGGGTTGAGGCACGGGCTATTCGGGATCTGGGGGCAGTTACTATGGCTAAGTTTGTAATGGAATGCATCATTTAGCGTCATGTCTTCCCGAAGTTTATCCTTACCAACAACGTCACTAATTTTACCTCTCACATACTTCCCAAACTCAACGAAATGATGGCCATCCGTGGGGTTCTAACAACTCCATATCACCTCAAGTCTAACAGAATGGTTGAACAGGTTAATGAGACCCTGGTGAACATACTCTGGAAATTGGTTACTGATAGGCCCTCCAATTGGAGTACCCTCCTTTCTACCACAGTGCTTGCCTATAACATTAGCTACCATTCTGCCACAGGAAAAAGCCCATTCCAATTGCTTTGAAGACAGCACCACGCTCTGCCCGCACTTCTGTATGCCTGTGTAGAGGACACTGGTGGACTGGATCTGCAACGCTATTTGACTGTCCTAACAAATATGCTTATTAAATTACAAACCAAAGCATATTCGTTCAGCTTATCCAAGAAAATCAAAAACCAGGCTGCTGATCAGGTATGGCGAAGTGGCCTAGCACAGTTCAAGATGGAGATATGGTCCTATTCCATGACCAGCATGGGTTTGGCGGAAACACAAGCTGGCCAGTATCTGGATTGGGCCATTCAAAGTCATTGAGAAGACAGGTATAGATGCATACACTATCAAGGACCCTACTAGCGGTCAGATCATCAACTGAGTGCATGCAAAGTTCCTCTGGGTTTATAAGCAATAGGAGCCTCATCATCCAGTTAAGGAGGGGGTAATGTTGCGAATCCAATATGACTGGACAATAAGCCCTAAGTAATTATGGCAGAATGGATGGAATCCGCCGAGTTTGATATGAGTTATGGGAATTTGAGTGCCTCAAAATGAGGCGATATTGGGTTGTTAGGGAAATCGCCTCAAATTAGGTGATTAGGGAATTAATGAATGAACAATTGGCGGAACCAATGAGATACAGAGAAGTGAATTACTAAGCCATAAAGCGGTATCATCTGAAGTTGCAATGATATAAACAAGAGGAGATGATTAAGAGAAAAAAGTTGTTAATAGTTTAGAGAGGCAAAACAGCGAGGATTGGCTGTATTTAGTATATTAATAAAGAATTATAGTGAGAACAAGTGCTCCATATTTATTAAATAAGTTTATTTCTGTTGTTTCAAGGGCAACGATCCTCATATCATTGGTCCTATTGCTCAGTGGGGAAAACCCTGGGCAATTTTGATTACAGCGTATCTCAACAAAAACGCCAATTTTATAACATCCTTCATCCACTTGTTTCTCACTTTTTCCATGTCTCCTTTCAGTTCATTCCAAATTAGCTGAAGATAGTAGTATGCCTGTTGTTCTATTTAAACTTTCAGGGATGAAATCTTGGCTTTGCAGATGCTGCATGGGTTCCAAAGTTGGTACAGGTTTACTCTATATGATCAAGTCAATTATCAGTGACCTTGGTAAACTTATATCATTATTCATTTCCCCATATAGGTCCTCCAAGGTAAGATTGGGATTGGAAGGATGTCCAGTGGGGAGGACAAAACATCCTTGGGCTAATTAATCCATCTACTCATGTAAAGCCTCAATATTCCCTAATATTTCACTTCTCCAAGGGTCTTCGTTACCCTTTGTGCAAGGGGTAGTGGATCCAGGGGTCCAGTTATCCCTTTGCTCCATCAGAGCCTCTTGAGCCTTTAGTCCCTCTGGGACCATAAAGCCCATTGGAACCATTGGCTCCAGTGGGGTCTTGAGACCCCTGGGCCTTAAGTACCTCAAGGTCCCATTACTATAAATGGTTCCTGGTATTTTCATTACAAACCCTCAATTAATGTCTCCTCTTGGATCAAGCGTTGCACTAATGATAATTCAATAGTAAGGACCTTCTTGGCAAATACAAAGGAGTTTTGTTGCATGTATTAACATCCCATGTACATAACATGCTGTAAATAATTGATTAATTTGTTATCCATATATCCTGTAAATCTAGGGTTTAATTAAGAAAATTGGTTTCAATCAATGTTGATGAGACAACAATTATCTTAGATTGCCTCACGTTTTCTTGACAAATTCTGAAGTTGAATCATACAATTAAGATTTTGGAATTTAATTATCAATCACAACTGACGTATCACCTCTTAATGGTGAATTCCTACTAGCTGGAAGAGAAGATAGATGGCTGGTTGTGCAAAAAGGTGAAGTTAAGGTTTCATCCCCATAACTAACTAGATAGATGCCACGCTAGATGTGCTATAAAGCCTTCTCATGTAGGAGGGTACCACTATGTCATGTGATTGGCTGGATTGGCTCTCAAATAAGTAGATCTCATCTAAAAACTTCTGGATGGTAACACTGATATTATTAGGCTGATGATTGTACTGGTTGCAATCTGGTATGGGCAAGCTAAACTCAAAGTTGGTCTGAAAATATACCCTTTCAGATTATACTAGTAGTATGTCATTTTGAAAGGTATTTATCCATCCAGTGATACATCCCTTTCCATCAAAGGGGGAAACTCATTACAAGAATTGTCTTCCAATGTGTCCTTGGTGCTTTCACTATACCAATTTGGAGACCCCTTTAGTGAGCACCAATCTTGGCTTCACCATTTTAATGGAGCCAAAGATTTGCTTTTTGTTTGACTAGAGGTGTCCTGTTTGGATATCCTAGCTTCCTTTGGAATAGGTTTTTGTAGCGGAATGGCTTCTGAAAGGCTATGGATAGGCACTTTCACGTTCATTAGGGTCCACAATAGCAACTCTCTGAGGTCATGATCACTATATGCTTCGTCATGAAACTTCTGATAAAAATATTATATGATAATTTAAACATATGCTTCTTTTGGACTTCTAATGGGTAATATTCTTCAACGTTTATAGGGTGGGTGGGGGCCTTGTGATGTATGATCTGCCTTACTCCTCAATAATGTCTTCACTTCTCATCCAATACAAGGGTTGAGTATCAAATTGTCTCACCCATCAATGTCCAGGTTGTTGCAACCCATTATCCTGGGACTTCCAGGTAGAGGCTCTGAGCTTTTGGGATACAGTTCACCCTGATCATCGATTGGTGGAACATATTGGACTGCTCTTTTTTCTAATTCTTAAAATCCCTTAATATGTTCTTGCCCATTAATGAGCATTGAGTTATTAGGTGGCAGATCATATGTTTTGTTGAGATCAGACTCTGGAGGAAGCTGTTTAGATTTCTCGCCACACTGATCCCCAACAGGTAGTTTAGTTTTTCGCCATTGCAAATTATAAACAACCACCTCTAATAATTCTTTATAACTTAATTTAATTAATTGCAGCATTGCAGCTAAGAAGAGGCTTAATCGTGATAGACCACAAAATTACATTTATCTTAATAAATATTAAGTAAGTATCAGGTTGGGCTCTGAAATTTAGCTGCTTTACCCAATCAAAAGAAAATATAGGTTTTATTTAGTGCTTTTGACTTATACTTAAATTCTAAACTGTTGAGGTAGTTATCTAGCGGGGTGGTTCCTGCTTCCTGTCACAACTGAACCAATATTTAATCATGGCATTTGCTTTTTAAAAGTTTCTCAAAAGATCACTTACTTCAAAGCTTATCTTATTTACTGTAACGTGTATGTTGAATTTTTGGTTTATTAAGAATGGCTGGTTCTTCTTATGTGGTAAGGCGGAGTTTCGAACATCTATTGTATGAAGACAGCAGACCAGATGGTGACTATAGTTAAGATATAACTCCTTGGTAATTCTACTTGAAGCTGTATTCTTCTGTCGTTATTTAGACGATGGCATGCTGCCCTGATCTTCCTGATCCTAAGTAAATCCTCAACTTAATACAACGTAAAGTATTAATACTAAAAGCTTATAAATTAAACTATAGAACTATAGGAATGTTTGATGATTGATATTTAATTATTTTATAGTATTAACTTGGGATAATTTTTATAGGGTTTGATGTTCACCACATCTTACCCATGACGCCTCAATTTTAATGGCACTTGGTCAGAGAAAGTAACAAGTTTTTTTGAGGGTCTACAATCCATTCAACTCAAGACATCCCAAATGTCTCAGAGTTGGTCTCAAACTTGGGAAATATACTCAAGACAGTGTTTCTAACGCGTCTGCAAATAGCTGAACCAATACTCATCTCAAGCAATTGGCAGCATATACCAAGGTGAATCATACCACTAATTAGTAATTAATTCAATTGAAAACCCAATTGACATTAAAAACTAATTTTGACATAGACCAAAAAAGCCCACATACCCAGGTTATTTAGTCAGCTATTATTATAGGTCTGACTAAACCAATAAAGCCCCCATGCCCGTATCATCATAGTTGAATATTATTAAGTGGACTCGCTAGGCCACAAAATCCAGTTTGGCTATACTTAGGATATTTTTGATTTATAATTACCAACGATTTATATCTAATCAACCATTCAACAGTGTAATTTTTAACCTCTTATTTACACATTGATAAATTAATCAGATTATACTTTTTTGATCTTATGGTGCAGCTGGAACTTTGGTGGCCTTTGGGTACATTTCTCCCCATCAGCATTGAATTTTTCCCAACTTCTAGTGTTTAAACCTCCCTCTAAACCAAGAGAACCCCAATTTGGGTTTCATAATAATCTTTGAATGTATTTTTCAGCCATTTTTCTTAATAGTAAATAAAATTGGTCAAAAAACTCTGGCTTTTTTGCGTTTTTGGCAATTTTGAGCCCTCCAATTTCTTTGTCATTGTGGTGGACATCATATCCATCAAATTAATCTTAAAATCATGTGTTTTGCATCTTCACCAAAGCACCCATATAAAAGCCAATCACCACCAAGTCGTTTTCTGTGTTACCACCTCCACTCCTGCCCTTAGTCACACTGCAGCATCCACAACGCCTTCCCCCTTCCAAGCTTGCCATGCTCATATCTTTTGTGCCCCATGTCTTTCCGCTGAAATTGTGCCTGCTACTCCCACTGTGCCAAGCCACATTGTGCTTGCTGTTCACCATCCCAAAGGATCCCACCTACCATGCCACTCATAGAGTGAGCTGCAGCTGATTTTACAATGCTTGTTGTGCCTGTGCAGTGAGCCTTTGAAGCCAACTCTGTGCACCAGTGCCATTGTGTGTTCCCATTGTGCCTGTGACTGAATTTCCTGTTGTTTCAGCTCCCATTGCCTCCGCTGTTGCCCACTGATGCTTCCATCTTACAATAGGGGTGTTGAAATTCAGGGGATTTGGTTGCATGCTGGTGCTTTGCGCCTGGAATTTCAACAAAGTTTGCAGGAGAAGTTTCACTCTCTACTACTGGAATAAATAATTTTGAGGGTCCTTTTTATACTACCGTTGTTAAAATAGTAAAACTGTAATTTCAATAAGTAGTTGAATTTTATAAAGTGGTTTATTATTTTGTGGTGAGGGGATCAAGAAGTGACCCCTATTACAATCTCACTGCTTAGTATTAAAATAACTTAAGGTCCAAAATGAGATAGGCATAAATTCATTATTAGCTTTGAGCATATTTAGAAAATATGGGTGTTCAACCTATCAGAGCTTTAAAACTCATCTCACTAAAATGAAATGGCCGATGGAAGGTCAAGAGTAGGTAGTACAAGTCCGTGAGGCAAAGATCTGATATATTTGAGTCAATCACTGTGAGGGATTTAGTTGTATCTTGTGGGACCCACTCCAAGGCTATAAAAAGAAATGGTCTCCGCATAGGTGTATGAAGTAAATTAGAAGTGTGCTGGGTAGGAACCTCAGAAGGACTTTCCCAATTTCACTACATAGTCAGTGCAATATGACTACCCAAACTCATACTATTTGGCTGGGAAGCATTTACAAAAGTATTATCCCAATTTGAGGGGTTTCACAAAGAATTGGACTAGGGTCTTTTGGCCAATATTATTATTATTTTAATCCAAAACACTCTTCTCACAATATAGGATCTTGTAATTGTCTATCAGGGGGGTGGTAGAATTGGACCAACATTGATTGTATCATCATTTTTTAAGACGTGACATTAATGAGCACTTACCTTTAAGCTCAATTGAATTACCTTTTATGAGCAATGGTGGACTTATCTGTTGCACATTGATAAGTTAAACAGATTGAAAGTCTTTGATCTGATAGAAAATCTAGAATTTTGGTGACCTTTAGGTGCTTTTCTACCAATCATGTATTGAATTTTCCCCACAGTCCAGTATAACATCCATGTTGAGTTTTCAGGCGGTGGTGCAAGCTAAAATGACTTAACAATAAAATTGAGGATCTATACTCGCTTTTCTAATGAAACTCCTGCTTGTAATCAGGAAGTAGATTCTCCAATAATCATCAATAATAGCCAAGTAACTCTGGTACACTTACCATTTTTAAGTCTACTGGCAACAACAATCATGAGACCTTCTGTCTTTGTACAAAATTAGGAAAATTTTCTTTATAATTGGGACTACTTCTACAGCAGGTAAACTGAGTACTTCTCTTTGGAAAGTATAAACACACAACTATCTAATATAGATGTAAAGGAATCATATATAAGTATCAGATAGATGACAGATGGACAACAATAATCAATAAACTAAAGTACAGTAGTTATTAATGATCAATAAATAAATGATGATGTTTTATTAATTGGCCGGGTACCAGTATTATATACCTCTCAGGAATCTCCTGGAAAAACTCATCTATTAGATGAGTTCATTCATTTTATTCCAATCCTCTGCTGGTCATAGCAATATTCATGAAATATCCCCAAGTCAATTTGGCCCATGAATTGACTAAAATTAACTTTTGTTTCAGCCCTATTGAAGGCAATTTTACTCTCAAAATTAGGACAATTTTGGTTGCAAACTCAACACCAAAATCTTCCCAATTAGAGCTTTGTCATAACTTGACATATAACAGTAAATGGGATGATAATATATACAAAGAATAAAGATGATGCACCCCTAATTGTGACATCAGCAGGACTTTCATAGCACTAAGTATGCCTTTAATTGGGACATCTATGTTTAAGTGCTTAATAAATTGATTTCATTAATCAAACCCAAAATTCCGCCTTAATTCATTATTATTAGTGCACTAATCTAGGAGGTGCAATTTAGTTAAATCTGTGAGACCACTTTGCACCCAAGTGGACCCATAATTGGCCATATGTGATTATACCATAGCTATTATTAGCTATGATAATTGGGATGATTTGGGTACAATTGAGTCAGTGTTGGTGTGAATTTAGTTATGCAGATAAATCAGGAAGTATCAAAGGATCCATCAATGGGATTGATCTATTAGAATTGATGGTTTTCTTAAAGGGTTTATTTTTGAGTCAACCATCAAAATCCAACAATCCCCAAAATAACTGAGAGAACGCATTTTTGGTTTTCATAATAGTTTTTGGGATGCATTCTGCGGCCTTTTTCCTGATAATGAAATTATTTTGGTTTAAAAATTTTACCTTCTTGCCTTTTTGACAACGCTGAGCCCACCAAGTTCTAATCTGTTGTGGTTGGACATCACATTCTTAACACATTACCACTCTGGTGTAGGTTTTGTTAAATTTCAAAAACTAGTACTATCTAGAAAAAATCTTAGTGCGGCTACTTTCCCAAATCAACTCACCATTTAATTTACACTAGCAAAATGTCTCGTAATATCAAGTCTGGGCTTTATTAAACCATGTTTGTTAAGCTCTAACAACCTTAAACACATCTTATTAAGATAACACCTTATTGACCTACTAAGGATATAGCTAGGCTTTTTTAGATATATCAAGCTAAATGTAGAGGCTGGTCTTTATTTTCCCATAGCCATTTAGCAGTTATAAATGAAAATATTGTTAAATTTGATGCTTTAACTAAGGTTTTAAAAATGGGTGTAAATTAGAGTTAACCTAGATTACAAAACATAACAACGTAGAAAGTGAAGTCTATCTGTTTAAGTAAAATATAAGAACTAGGGTTAAATTAATTTGGACCATAAAGGGTGATTAAAGGTCAGTCAGCTTTTAAACTGAACTCTTTTGACATCTTTAGATAGATTAAAATTCAAGTAAGCTTAATTAAAAGATGAATACCTATCTGCTGCTCCAATCTCTAATGAATGGATTTAATTCTTATAAATAATTAAAAAATTATGGCTTTAAATGATTAATAAGACGTCTATTACTTGATATCATTAATATATTTAGTGCATCCAAAACCTCTGAGTACCCATACAGGATGTGAAGACTTTTAATACCCAAATTAAATTCTACTTAAGTTATGCCACTTAGAGGACCTTTTACAGACTGCCTTGTTTGCAGCTAAAAGATTTAACAATAGTTTTTAATGAAAACGTCATGCTTCAGTTTATTAAAGGATGTGACCAGTCAGGAAAGAGTTATAGACGATGCCAGGGATTCTAGTATGACTTAAGTATACACGTTATAGAAAGCAGATGAGTTCAGGGGGTAAACTGGCGGGCTGTTTGGATAATTTAACTTTAACTAAACAGTAGATAGTAGTTTTAGGCTAATAACGTTTAGTAAAATTATGCCAATCCAACTGTTAAAGTTATGTTTATTTATCAATCAACAGGTTATATTACCCAATAGAAAATATGTGAAACTAGAAAATTCTTCTGACATCAAATAGGATTGGGCCTAATTATATAACCCCATAAGTAACAAATAGGGTGCTGTGCAAGGTAAAATGGCATTAGTAAATCTATTCATCTAGGTTAGGCCAACCTTGGGATTTAATCACTAACAGGATGATTTGTAGAGATAAATCATAGATAATGCAAATGGGGGTGAAATCAAGATTTTTATGTGGAAACCTACTGATAAACTCTATCTAGATAGTTTATTATCCTTGAGTCATGTAGGGCAATAAACTTGGTTACCTTTATCCAGTATGTTTTGACATTTTCAACTTACTCTTGAGACCAATAAGTATAAAAGTTACTTAATAGGTATTTTTTGATAAAATAGGTAATTGGAATTGCTTACAAGTTTCCTGGTCCAAATTAATTTAAGCTAATTAGGAAATGGCCTTTTAGATGATACTTTCACATCTACCATGGTGAAATTTGATGGTGCGGCTATCTTGTTCAGTAATTAGTTTATCACCAAGATTATAAATCTTCTCATGTTGATTGAATATAAATAATCTTGGATCTGAAATGTGTATCTTTTTCTTATCTTGCAAGATATAACAGTGGCCTTTTGGAATTACTTGTTGTTAAGTTATGTCTGATTTTACTTATATTTGCCATATTATTTCTTCTGTCATTTGTTTTTCTATCTTACCTTTTATATCAAATTATGACATCTCAATGAATCCTTGGGTTATCTTACAGTATAACCTCACTATTTGTTTATATACCAGAGGATACAGCTCCTCTTTTTTTTTTTAGTACTAGATGGTCCCAATACAGCTCCTCTTTTTATTCTTTCCTACAAGACTCTTTTTTAACTCTATATTAAGGAGCATAGTAAGATATCAAAAGCAGAAATGGGGATTGAAAATTTTATGTTAGGTTACATTTTGCCTCTTTCAGACAATTACAAGTTTGATATTGTGAGAAGATTGTTTCAGAGGTAAAAAATAATACTATCGTCCAAAAGACCCTGGCTGATTTTTGGTGGAACCCCTCAAATTGGGGTAATACCTTTATTTATATTTCTGAGCAAAAGATCATGAGTTTGGTAATCAGATTGCACTGAATACGCGGTGGAATCAGGAGAGTCTGTCTGAGATTCCTCCCTGGCCCACTTCCAATTTACATCACACACCTAGGCGGAGACCACCTTCTTTTATAGGGTTGAAGGGGGTCCTGCAAGGTGCAAATATCTTCCTGACCATTGATTGGGTTAAATATATTAAATCCTTACCTAACGGACTTGTTTTACCCAGTATTGACCTCCCATCAGCTGTTCCATTGAAGTGAGCCAAGAATCGAGAGTTCCAATAGGTCAAAACTCATCATTCCTTAATTTGGACGCTTTTAAGTTATAATGAATTTCTCAGCTCTTGCACTTCAAGCTTCAGAGTGTTAATTACTAAGCAGCGACATATTATTAGGGTTCTTTTTTGACCTTATCGCTGAAACTACTAAAAAATAAAAAAGCTCAATCTTTCATTTAAGTTAAAACTTATTATATTTGGTATAAGTGGTCTGAAAAATCCCCTGAATCAATTACTCCGTCAGTAGAGAATATTAATTCTCCTGCAGAAACAATGTTGGAATCTAGGTGCAAAACGCACCAGAGAGCATAACAAAAGCCTAAAATTTAACAAGTGGAGCTCATTATAGGGGCTGTATACCAAAAACTTTCTTTAGAAAAATTAGGCTGTTGGGGGATTAACTCTCACAACCTCCCCCACAGCTTCTGGACTCCAGTTAGATGCTTTAGACCAGCTGCTAGCCAGCACACTGTTTCGAATTAAAACACTAGAACAACGCATTTGTCAAGCCTCTCATGAGGCTGCTCCAATTATCTCCAAACCCCCTTTCAGGGACAAATTTACCCCAGGGGTGGGCAGCATTGCCTCATTCCTCTTTGTGCATGAGGCTGTTATGGAAGGGACAACCAATCCCCAAAAATAAAGCATATCCTCCCCTGCCTCAGCCGCTCCACCCAAGAGGTGATGGTACCTTATATGGCCACCCTTAAAACTTGGTCAAAAGTAAAAAAACGCGATAATTGAGGAATTTGGATCCACAAAGAGTGTGCATAGGAAAAAACAGGCGTTTATGTGCCTAAGTCTACTTGAAGGGGAATCAGTTGCCACCTTTTTTGATTGGTTTTACAGTGCAGCCCAACTTTTCTGCTTGCCAAAATGCTACAATTAGATGATGCCATTGTGGCTTTCTTGGCCGGAGTAACGTCCCATTACTACTTGGTGATGCATATTTTTTAGTTAAGCGCTCTTTCCAAAAATGACGAGATATCAAGGAGGTATTGCTAGCGGTGGCTGAAATCTATGACTTTGGCCCACACAAGAAGCTCTGAGGCAAGCATCCACTCTGACCACTCTACCCTCTTCTATGTCTGCTACCTCCAGAAACCTGCTCCTGCGGAGTTGCCACCAAAAATTCTTCTCCATCCCTTGAGATAGCCAGATGATAACAGCCATGATGGGGAAGTGCTCCCCTTCATCTTCAGCTCAAAAAACCAGTTGTTGAAGGCATTCGTCCCTTTGCCTTTCCCCTCTTTCTCTTCAGAGCGGCCTTCCCAAGTGGTTTCATCGTATTGTCCTTCTAAGATGCTACCTCTACCTCCCTCAAACGCTCCTCTGGCCAACTATAGTCCAAAACTGTAGCCATGGGGCAGCCCAAATTCCTTCATTAAAGGCCAAATGCAGAACTCTAACATTTACAGCATCTTCTCCAACAGATAAAAGGGTAGATGAGCGCCCCCAGGGTCTCTCCTAAAACAAAGGAAGTTCTGAACTTACCTCCCAACCAATGGACTTCTTGATGTGCATCAATAACCCCTCTGATGACAAATCTGAGGGGGGTTGTGAAGATGTTGGTCATTATGTCCTAGGAGCCTCAAGTGAAGTGGAGGTATCTGAAAGGTTGAACCCAGAGTGTGGATATGTCTAAAATCACCATTAAACTTATCTTCGTCAAGTGTTGAGGGGTTTTGAGGTTATTGACACTGACAGTGACGCTGACCAGCTCATTGCCACACTGATCCAATCTACCCAGCGTGTTCATACCCAGCAGTCAATTTAAGAGAGATACCCTGAAACTGCCAAAAGACTTCCTTCTACTCTCCTTTTAAAAGAGATTCTCGCTCTCTCCTCCAACTTGGGTGAAACCATAAACAAAGTGGAGTTCATCAACAATAGAGTGTGAGTCACAGCTATCCTGGACACTGGGTCCCAGGTGAACGTTGTGTCAACTAAACTCATAAAAAAATTAAGCTGGCCCCTGACCTTGACTATGACATTAAAAGTGTAACTTCAGGCCCAAACAACACCCACGTCATTGGGGCATACTCTTCTCTGCCCATTCATTTTTGAAAGCACATCTTTTCAGCCTCAGCGGTGGCCTTGGCTAACACTATCTATGAACTACCCATTGGTACCCAGTTCATGCTCAAATATGAAGGGTTTATTAACTTGAAGCAGGGCTAAATCTCCCTTCTTAACTATGAGGTTCCTTTAATTCTGACCAATGATGTTATTAATAAAAAAACATACGTTTGCACCGTGGAGTATCCCTCCTCTGCATTACCACTACGCTACACAACAGCAGAGAAGAATAGAAAGAATCTGCCTTAATCAGTGGACGCTATAAAAGGTATTCCTTTATATAATGCTGAAGAGGTAGTCATAAAGGCTGCCAAACAAAGGGTAGTTAACACGAAGATTACCCTACAAATTCCCTACAACTGCTTATTGCATCTAACCAGTGTCGGGGGTGTTAGCCCATTAGAGCCCAGAGTATTGCCAGGCGTATTTGACCCGCCTATCAGTGACCCATCAATCTCCTGCTGGTAACTCCCACCCCAAAGGATCTGGTTGTAAAAAAGCACTAGGCGATTGTAAGAGGCCTGCTGATACCCATTGAGGATATCAAGCAAGTCCACTGTTTTGGTCTATGGCTGATATGAGCTTACCCGCTGACCAATCATCATGTACGTTGCCTTTCATTCATATCCTTGAGGAACTAACCCCAGCGGAGCTCAACAAAGTCCACTTTCAACTTGAGACCTATAGCGACATGTTCTACAAATCTGACACTAACTATGGGCATATGAAAGGTTGGACTTATATTATTGATGTTGGGGAGGCTCAACCCTTCCGCTCCAAACCTTACCACAAATCAGAAAGTTGATGAGTCACAGATGTGGACGGAGCTCAAACAGCTGCTGGACGCTGGGTTGTTGGTGCCATCTAAGCCCTTGGTCTTCCCCTCTTTTACTAATAAAGAAGAAAAATGGAGTCATTGGGTAGTTATGGACTACCATACGCTGAACAACCTCACCAAGAAGGACAGCTACCATACCCCTCATATTGATGACTCTCTGGCCCAACTCTCTGGGTCCAAATTCTTTTCTACTATAGACTTGGCTAGTGGGTATTGGCAGATGGACCTTTCTCCCCATGATCAGGAGAAGTGCACCCTTATCTGTAGCAAGGGCCTATATCAACCCACTTGGTTACCCCATGGGTTGTGCAATGCGCCA
>JAKSZP010005829.1:0-56621 GCA_022478985.1 Massospora cicadina | reverse complement strand
TCATTTTGTATTGAATCTCAGCATAAATCCTCTTGATTCGCCAAATGCATCATTTTGAAGCGCTTAAATTCCCAGTACCAGTTCGATTCCAGAAGATTCCATCCGTTCCGCCATATATTGACTTAGAGCTTATCATCCAGTCATATTGGAATCGCAACAGTAGTACAGCAAGGAATGGTGACCATTACATACGTGGAAGGTTGGGATGAGCCATGCAAGTGATGATGCCAATAGGTCAGTGCCTCAACCACTGCTAATAACTCTTTATCATATATGGCATAGTATAACTCAGGCAGGGACATCTTCCTGGAAAAATATCTCACTGGATGCTCTATTATATCTTCACCTAATTGTAATAGGACCACCGCTATGACAAAGTTGGAGGCATCATAAGCCATAATAAACTCCTTATTGGGGTTGACATAGCAAATGATGGACGTGAACAACAGGTACACTTTACCACTTGGAAGGTATCCTGAAAAGTTGGGGACCATTGGAGAACTTTTGCCCCACTCGCCTTATACAAGGGCGCCACCACTTCAGAAAGATTTGGTGTGAATTTCTTAAGGAACGTACATGTCCCCAAAAAACTCCTCAATTCCTTAACTGAAGTTGGGGTGGGCCACTCACAAATTGGCTTTTCCTTGTCTGGAGTTATCATGCGACCTTGGTCAAACTTGACGTTGCCAAGGAAGGTGACCTGGGAATTGAAAAATTCACCTTTACTATTTTTAATGTAAGGTCAGCTGCCCTCAGACGCTCCACCACCTGCCAAAGGTGTACTGCATGGGACTCATTATCAAGGAAGAATATCAGAAGTATCATCCATGTAGGCTACCGCGTATACCCCCAGTAGGTCCCTCAAAGCTGCATCAATATGGCGTTGAAAGATAGTGGGGGCATTTTTAAGCCTAAGGGGCATAACCCGAAATTGGAAACAAAATTTCTGGTATAAAATGGTGTTAGTCACTCCTGGCCCTTCTTGATCCAGATCTTATTGAATGTGTTTAAACAATACAGTTTGGAGAAGACTTTCTCCTTCTCCACATAGCGTGAAATCTGTGAGTCCAGTGGGATTGAATGTAAGTCTGGTACTGTGACTGTCGGGATTTTAACCAGATGAATCCTTCTGATAGTATTCTAATTAGGGGTTTCAGTTAGTTGGGTGTAAGTGCCAGCTAATTGCCTAGTTTGATACTATTTGATGTTATATTTTTGGTTTGAGTTTAGGTTTGATGGAAGCTGCGTTCACTGCCAAAATACCATCCAAAGGTTATTGTGGGAGTTTCCAGCGGAAAGCTGATGAATCCATTACAAACTGTCCAAAATGGTTCTGTCGTCCAATTTGGAGCACTGGTGACTCATGCCAAGGATGCTCAGGTTCCTATTTATTTACAAGTTTATATACAATCGACCAGCAACTTATGGCGAGGATGGATTGACCTAATTTATATTTGGTTATCATTGAGCAGATCTAAGAGGGAATCGCTATGAGTATGAATGAAGAAAGTTTATGATCTGATAGATAGTTTGGGATCAAGAGGCCAATGGGATTTCTGGCAGATGATTGGCAAAAGAGCACTTGGGCACAGTAGCCCTGAAAGTAGTATAAATAGTCGTTCATTCCCTCCTAATAAACGTCTCTCATTTGCCTATCTTTCTGTTTGTTTGAAGTATCTTTGTGCAATTAAAGTAGGGAAGATAGGATAGGAGATCCCCAATAGGCGCGGGTGATCACGCCTGGAGTGGCTGGCGCTGCCAGCTCCCATACCTCCTCCTTATGAAGAACCAGTGGGAACCTGGCCAGCTGGCTACCAGTGGTGAGCTTCATAGCCACCAACCCTAACGGGGTGCAGCGTGGGAGGTGCCATAGCCGCCCAAGAAGGGGGATGGACTTGTCATGGCATGCCCAGATGTGTTGGTGAAGGGTCGCGAAGGTGGGGCAGCGCGGGAGTGCCTGAGCCGCCCAGGAAGGAGGCAGGACTTTCCAGGGCACACGCCGAGGACGCCTGGGGCTAAAGGCAAGCTATTGGTGGTTATTTGGTAGGTTGGACGCAGAACTTGTAGGGGTTGGTACACCAATGAAGGCGAAATAGCAAAAGGCCACCAGTCTTCATACTGGTTGGCCTGGCACACTAGCGGAGCCCAAGGTTAATTTCGCGACAGCGACGTTGTTGGAGCTTATAATCTAAGCATGAACGTAAGGTATCATTGGTCTTCTCCACAAAAAAAATTATGGATCATAAAGGGGAGGTACGCTGAAATATCATGCCTTTATCTAACTGCTCCTTAACCCACACATCTAAAGCCACTTCCTCCCTTAAAATCAAAGGGTAAATAGGAGAATATATATGCACCAGATCCATGGTGAGCTTGAACTTTCAATCAAAATCTGAATGAGCTTGTAGTAAGTTGGCTGAAGCTGCATAAAACGAAGATCCCAACCCATCCAAACGGGAAGGTAAAGGTACCTCCAGAGAGGGCTTCAGCAATGGAGCGAGTCTGAGAGTGTGAATATTGGGCCATTGGGGCAGATCGCCATGATAGTTTGCTCCAGCCAAAGGGACAACTAATTAATGACCATTCTTCAACGTTAAGAGTTGTGTTTTGTCTTTCAAGTTGGTTCTGAAGTCAAACTTTCATTACCGCTCTACACCCAAAATAATGGTTTACAAGAGATTTTTGGTATCTTGGAAGCGGTCAGCCAAATGGTATTTGCAAAAATGATAATCCACTAACCACGGAACTTTCAGCGTGGGAATACCTTGGGAAGCCCCACCCTAACCATACCACCTGACATGTATTCAGCTTAAGGTTGTCAGCTAGGTCTTGGTCAATAAAACTCTCAGAGACTCCTATATCCACCAGAATAGTTGTGCTGATTTTCCCTAAAGGGAATGAAATAGTAGCAGTTAACAAAAAATATCCAGAGTGGTCTTTATTCAAAGCAGACAACGCTTCTTCACCAGAAAAGTCTCCAAGCATAATCATGTCTCTATGGTATGTTTCCGCGTCATAGAATAAAGAGGTATAGTTGGCCTTTCTTACTACTGAGGTCACATATCCCACCATATCTTCAGCAATTGCATAAACATTTTTATATTTAAGAAGTAACTCCTTTTCCACCTCCAGTGTTTTGCGGATCATGGTAGTGGTCAAGCGGGTTCTCTGTGGTAATCTGGTTACTTAAATGGGTTCAAAATTAGAGCCACAACAGATAATATTTAACTCGTTTTTGTATAAGGAATCGCTATAAAACTCGTTTTGGGACGTGAACGGCCCCATACCCATCTTGGTGGCAGGTTGTGCATTGTTATCTAAGGCCATCACCACCAGGCCCATCATCAATGATCCTGCATGCACCGTCTGAATGTGGTGTTGAGAAAAATCATTTTAATATTGGTTTCATTAATTTTGGGGGAAAGTCGGGGAATTATGACCCTCAGATAACAAAACGTCCTAATCCACCAGGTACAAGAAAGAAGGGTGGTTACTTCTCGTTTAGAGGTAGCAAGAATAACGTTGAGATGCTCCAACCATTGGCAAAATGAGAAAATGATAGTGAGCCTCACTATAGCCGTGACCAACAACTAGCGCACTCAATTCAAAATTTGAAAGTCCCACATGGATGATTCTAGTGCACGTAAAAAAATTGGTTGGTTGTCTAATGTCATGAGAGTGTCTATAACTCTCCCGTTCCCAGCAAGGTGGTGCGCAGCACACAGCCACACTGCCAGGGAACTTGTCATCGGTATTATGGTGAACAAATCCCCAAAGAAGGTGCTGGAGCTAAAGTAACACAGGGCAAGGGTGTACAACGCGGTAAGATTAATAGATAGCAAACAAACAACAAGACTTGGGTTGACCCCATAGGGGAGTATATATCCAAGTGGAGATCTGGGCTGGAGTGCTTAGGTGCTTCATTCTGGAGAGGACCAAGGCAGCACAGTGGTGCACTAGATTTGGTAGTTGATTTTATGAAAATAAAATGGCAGACGTTGTTTAATACATCCCCAAAGAGGTCCAAAGACAGGTTCGCCCAAGTTAACATATATAAAATGTAAACTAACAGGATTTTACTAATAAGGAAGACGATCAATGAGGAAAGTTGGTCTCAAGAACCATACTTTAAACAAGGGGAGGCGAGTCATCAATTGAAGAAAATGTCTCTAAGAATAAATAAACCAATTGGCGCACCCCGCCATTGACCAGGGTACTGTGGCTCAAGATCAGATGAACTTGAGTGATTGATTGTAAGCTGAGCCATCCTAGTTTAGAAATATCAAAAATTGAACCAGTTCTGAACCCCCATTCTCTGAGCAACTGAACTGAACTGTCATTGTTAAGAATATAACTCATAAATTTTAACGCCACTACTGTAACATAGGACTATGCATCATGCACTTCTCCTGGACCACCCTGGGCGTATCTGGCCTGCACCCAGCATTATTCCAAGGTGTGCTTTAAGTCAGGGAGGTCCTGAAGCTTGACCTTTTTGGACTCCTGACATCCAGCCTTGTCTTGGTAGTTAGTCCCCTCAATGATGCCATGTAAACATGACACTAGTGGTGGGTCACTAAGGTAATAAAAATGTTTTAACTAGTTGAAGCGAAGTACAACTGGTCAGGGACTCTAATTATTTTGGCATGGATTGCTAGCTACATAACATGAATGAGGGCTAAATCTAATCAATCTGGGAAGAATGGCCTTCTCCATCCCTTGCAGCAGGATTGGGGTGTAAGTCCAGGAAAGCATCCCCTTAGCTTAAACCAGGCAGTATTTCCGTTTTCCACTAGAAAATGGTCCAAGAAGGGCAGCTGTCCCCCTCTTCTCACGGGGAGATCTTACTCATGTGGTAGACAAGCGATGGGTGACAGCTCTTCCTTTAAAAATCCCACCACCTGTCCCCACACTTGCCTACACCAAATTAGTATGGCAAATTGAGGAAATTTGCACCAAAATAATGGAAAACCATCACTCCCATGGGCCTAAAGGCTTTTATGAAATCAAGGGCAACGAGCCCTCAATGTAACGGGCAGGCTTGTGCCTATATGCAACAAAGGAATTGGGTAGTAAGAGCCATGTTGCTGACCATACTAGGGGCAGGACCGCAGAAGCTCATCCCTGAACCCTCCCGCCATGCTGCGTTGTTGCCACATATTCCCACACCACTGTTCCCATGACACTGCACATCAACAGTAGGGTCTGGCTCCATGAGAGGGCTGAGAATGATACCAACGCCACGCCAATATCACTAGTTGAGCTCATCACTTTGATCCAATAATAAAATATTAATAAAATAAGATTTATAATAGCAAATAATTTTATTCAGATTTCCTTTATAATTTTTAGAAGACGCAACTGGCCATTCAGGCCCCAACCATCCCCTAGTAAATAGCACTTTGCTAGTCTTGTAATAAGATCCCTCCTACGCTAAAATTTCTCAAACACCATTTAACAAATTGCTTGTGTTGACTTCACATCCCACTAGATCATCATCCATGCCATTTTTAACCCCGATGTTATATTTTCTCAGATGCATCTCAGTCTCAGAACGTCAAATCTCTCACCCTCAATCGTACAACTCCCCATCTGACTCACCACCAACTCTGACTTCCTCAAATTATCCTCTGACACTTCTCCCTAATTGAGGCCCTTTCTATCAAAGTGAAGTATGGATCAAGTGTCACTTGATCTAAAGCAATGTGCAGATCAGGTGCAGAATGATCCATTACATCACCCCCTGTGAGGCCCAAATGTCCTGGACCTTCCCTGGGCACCGCACGCAGTCTTCCTTCATCTGCCATATCACTCCTCCACTGGGTAACCTTTCCACTTCCCCAGTAATTGCTGCCATCCCTTCAACCATCTCACATTCAATAATCATTCCACCTCATATTCCAGAACATCCCCTTCCCTGAGGTTTAATGGTCCAGGTCAATCTGGACCTTTCCTTTGAACGTCCATAACTGAGAAGCATGAATCACCGGATGGGCCTTAGAACCTTCTGGCAATCTTAATTTAAAAGTGACTTAATTAATGGCTCGAGTGATCTGATATGGGCCCAAAAACTTTGGTCCCAGTTATGGCTCTTACCTGGAACATCATAGTTCTCAGCCGCCACCAATATCCAGTCCCCAGGCTCAAACTCCAGATCTGGCACTCTTTGTCGATCTTCCTGATGCTTCTGCCAAGCTACTGCTTGCTCTAAATTTCCTCATAGCTTCTTCCCAATATCTGCCATGGTATGCGCCATCTCATCCACCCCTGATACATTCCACCCACGGATCCCCCATTCAATCTGGGATTTAGATCATGATTTGTGAAAAACAGAATCTTTCCCGTTGATGATTGATAATGATTGTTATAAGCAAACTGGAACATCCAAACCCATGGGACCCAGTCATCCTGCCAATTGAAGATGTAACACTGTAGATAATACTCAAGTATCTGATTCACCCTCTCAATCTATCCGTCAGATTGGGAATGGTACGCCAAGGACCAGCCAGGCCTGATTTCCAAATTCCCAAGCAAACTTGACCACAATTTGAGACAAATTGTGGACCACAGTCCAAAATAATTTCCTCTGGTAATTCACGCCAGGTGAATACTTCATTAATGAAATTTTCTACTGCGTCCTTTGTTAGAAAAACTCCCTGTACATGGGAAAAACTCTGCATATTTGATCAGTCTATCCACGACCACCATAACTGCATCCTTCCCCTGCACCTTCGAAAGAATCAATATAAAATCAACGCTAATTAAACTCTATGGTGCACGTGGTATCTGCAGTGGGTTTAACTTACCCAATGGAGGTTCCCTTGAGGGTTTCAATTTTGCACATACCAAACACTCCCACACATACTTCTTGACATTCTTTCGTAGGCCTGGTCAAAAATAGTCCCATTGCACCAACTCCACCATCTTCTCTGCTTCCAGATGACCTGCCAACAGATGATCATGAGAGACCCAAATTACCTCCCGTTGTAATGATGGATTGGGCATCCATATCCGAGAATCGTGGTATACCACCCCACGCCTCTTCATGAATGATCTATGGCGCTCATGTGGCTGTCCTTCCTTCATCTCAGCCTTTAATTACCATCTGAATTCTGACCTTATTTGCTTCTGGAGTACTTCCTCCCCAACACACTCCCCACATCCTCAATCATCACAAATTAATCTGGTTGGAACATTGTGGCTGTATTAAATTCCTCCATTTTGTCCTTCTTGTATGCTAAGACTTCGTCCTGACTCAACCAGTCTGCTAGAATGTTTGCCAAACCCAGCCTGTATTCTACCCAGAAGTTGTATTGGACTAGCTCCACATGCCATCTGGATCTCCTCTGGTTCATCTTCCCTGGTTCATGATAATATTCTGATGCTCTATGGTCTGTTCAAACAACAAAATGGTGTCAGGCATAGAGCAGGTGGTGCTGCCATTCCTGCAAGGATGCCATCTCTGCTAGCAGTTCCATATCATATATTGGATAATTAGTTTTGGAAGGGATAATCTTGTGGCTAAAATAACACATGGGGTGTTTGAGCCCATCTTCCCCTCCTGTAGTAACACCTCACCTACCATGTAGGTCAAAGCATCAGTTTCTACCACTAATGACTTCCCAGGATCTGGATGGGAAAGACAGGCACCGTAAGTAACTTATCCTTTATTAAATTGAATGCCTGCTCCACTTTTCTTCCCCACACGAATGGAACATTCTGCATTAGACACGTGAGAGGTAAGGCCATTTGGGATAGATTTCTCATAAACCATCATAGAAAGTTTAATATTCCCAAAAAAAACTCCACACCCTCATTCAATTATTAAGGGCCTTTCATGCTCATACCATGCGCAGATTATCCAAACACTCATAATCCATTCTGGAACACTACGTTGCCTAGAAACGTCACCAAACTTCAATTGAATTCATACTTGGAAGGTTTCAATCTCCGACACATCCAGCCAATTGCCCCAGAACCTCACGGACATCTTGGACATGATCCTCACAGACCATGAAAACACCAAGATATCATCCATATAGATGGCACAGCATTGACTGATCATTCCTCCAAGGACATATTAAGCATAACCTGAAACACTGGTGGAGCATTTCTAAGACTGAACAGTATCATGCAATATTGATACACCACCAAGTGACACTTATATGCAGTATATTTTTGATGTTCTGGTCTCATCAGTAACTAATTGAATGTATCTGCGAGGTCTAACTTTGTAAAAATGGTGCAACTAGTAATCAATGGGAGAATATTCTCCAACAAAGGCACCGGATACAGATCAGGCTCAGTGACAGTGTTCAGATGTTGAAAACCATGTATTAACATAGTTCACCACTTGCTTTTAGCACCAGTAATACAAGAAACACAACTGGTTATTTATAAGGCTCATTCAATTTCTTTGTCCAACATTGATTTTACATGGCTCTCCAATGCTCCTTTTGCTTGTTGGTTAAGAGGTTATACTGGACATCCCTGGGGAAGCTCCACCCTTCCTTAAACTGGAATGCAAACGCAAAAGAACCAGTAGGGGAAAAAGGCGAGTTCCCAATAGGACCAAATACCCATAAAGTCGCTATATTTGGCTGGTAACTCTCCCTCTAGCATTCCACCCATATTTCTGAGACTACTTGGAACATCACTTCCAACCACCATCTTCCATCTCATCTGAGGCCCCATCTGAGGATTTAAAGTAATTGTATCAAATGGCAGATCAACCTGAGGCTGGAACCAATGCCACCACCACATTTCCAATACCACAGGATGAACCAGATTCCTGATTGCACAGAAACTCTCATTGAACCAGAACGGGTTCTGCCAAACAACTACCCAAGGCACCAAACGCCATGAGGGAGCCCTCCTTAATACGTCGGCAAACACCACCTCAGGACCCTTCTGAATTTTCAATTTCAAACTTTCTGCCAGGGCAAACTCCACATTGTTTTTCTCAGCCCCTGTATCCACCAGGGCCAACACCCTCTCCGTACAACCTTGCAAATATAACTCCACCAGAACAATTAACTAAGGATAAAGTGAAGAAGTAGATTTAATGTTTTTTCATTTTCAGATTGTAAATCCGCAGGTAAGGTAGGTTTGGGACCATTATTCTTCCCATGTCCCTGACCTCCTGTTCTCCCCAACTCCTCAACGTTTCCCTGGCTGAACCCTCCATGGATAATTCCAAAGTTTCTGGGTGATCCCTGCCAACCTCCTTGACCTCTACAAGCCATTGCAGGCGACTGGCCCCTTCCTGAAGACATAGAATCCTCCTGCCGGTTTCATGCCAAGTTTAATTGTTTCTCAACTTATACCACCAATGCAATTCCCTCAGCCAACGTACTCTGAACTTTGGCAGCCACCATAGCTGCCAAAATATCCGCTTACAGCCCCTATCAAAGCATTCGTGATGATTGTGAATCTGATACTTGTGCTGCTTTTGCTAAAGGTCAAAAAATCTGTGCATATTCTTCAACTGATCCTCGTCCCTGAATCACCGTCAGCAAAGCTGACCACGCCTTGTCCTGCGCCTCATCAGGACAGGCGGCCCAGTTAATCCAATTGACACTTTCACCCGTGGAACCTGGAAGGCGACCTTGCTCCTCAAATAGTTCTTGCATCCACCCTGCCAAGTATGATGGTGATGCCTCCACAATTTGCGCAATCTTCAGCAAGAAAGGGGTCTCTCCTCATGTCACTTGAGCCAAACGTGCCTGAAACTGAACTCATGACACCACTTGACGAATCCTATACAAAGTTACATGGGAAATGCCGCCCAACCTTTTGGAGATTTAGATATTCATGGCTCTCCTCCACCTACATTGGTCTTGTGCCTCATACCCAAACCACCTCTCTTATCACGAATGTAAATAAGAAACTCACCATCACACTGTCAAAACATGGCGATACCATTCCTCCCCTCCTGGGGTCACCACCTCTTCTCAGGCCCTCACAAGACCAACAAAAATGTATTTGAGTTGCGTCTAATGTAATGAGTGGGCTTGCGCCAATATGCCACAAAGGAATTGGGTAGTAAGAGCCATGTTGCTGACCATACTAGGGACAGGCCCGCAGAAGCCCATCCTCAAACCCTTCTGCCATGCCTCATCATTGCTACGTATTTCTGCACCACTGTTCCAACGATGCTGCACATCAACAGCAGGGTCTGGCTCCATAAGAGGGCTGATAATGATACCAACGCCACGCCAAGCTCACTGGTTGAGCTCATCGCTTTGATCTGATAATAAAATTTTAATTAAATAAGACTTATTATAGCAAGCAATTTTATTCAAATTTACTGATTTTAAGAAGACGCAACTGGCCATTCAGGCCCCAACCATCCCCTAATAAATAGCACTCTGCTAGTCTTGTAATAAGCCCCCTCCTACGCTAGGATCTCTTAAACACCATTTAACAAATTGCTTGTGTTGACTTCACTTCCCACCATATCATCATCCATGCCATTTTTAACCCCGATGTTATATTTTCTCAGATGCATCTTAGTCTCAGAACGTCAGATCTCTCACCCTATTCGTACAACTCCCCCACTGACTCACCACCAACTCTGACTTCCTCAAATTATCCTCTGACACTTCTCCCCTAATTGAGGCCCTTTCTATCAAAGCAAAGTATGGATCAAGTTTCACTTGAACTAAAGCAATGTGCGGATCAGGTGCATACTGATCCGTTACACTCAAAATCAAGGTCCAAAAGCCTCAAACCCTTGGCAACAAAGCCTGACAGGCATGCACATCTAGTAAATAAGGAATCAAGTGTCAAATTCTTGGAGAAACTTATTAATGGCTTTGGGCCATTATAATGTTGTCATCTTTTTGAAACCTGCTTCAAAAACAATAGGGACAAAGAACAACAGGTGTGTACCTCTTAAAATGAATGTGTTCTAGGACAAATCCTTGGGTAAACTTGCCAATGGCATTAGACCATTGGAATATTGTATTGCCAATACAAAACCCACCTCAAACACATCAGTTACAACTCCCAACAGACATGTACCTTGTAAGATAAATATCCTTAATGTCAAGTCAACGACAAAAGTTGCCCCTAGCCCAAAACGCTCACCTCAAAATTTTGAATTGTTGTTCAAATCATCTCACTTGGCCAACCAATGCCAAAGTAACTGAGTGTGGGTGGGTTGGGTATCCAAACCTGTTTCCAACCTCTTGGGACCGCCCCTAGGTGGGGTGGCCCTGGGAGGTTCCCATCACCCATTGGGCGAGATGCCATCATGCTAACTGTCAGAAACATGGTAAACCCGCAATTTGGGCATCTGAGGTCAAACTGACAGAAACTTTACCAGATGCCAACAATTTTGAAATCAGTTCAAAGTAAATTCATCTATTTCCCTCTTTTTGCTCAAAGTTCACCAATTTAGGTTAAAGTTTAGAGGGCCCCAATCCCAGTTAATTCTAAGCTATTCCCCAAATCGATCATCTACTTAAGCAGTCATAACATTGATAAAATTGAAGGTTAAATTCTATTTTTAAAATCAAATATGATTTTAATTCCCAAAATCCTTATTTTTATTATGACAAGGATTTAAAACACCTATCCCATCCCAATTTTACCAGCTCCCACACCCATGGGCCCAGGGGCTATGATAGACTGGTTTGTAGCCAGGTTTTTATTCACATTCATGACCCATAGTCACTCGTTGGTGAAAACTTTTCTTGCTCAACTAAACGTCATTCATGCAGCAGTACCTCTGGCATTTAGGCTCGCCATTTGGGTCTTTTACATCCAGGCTGGCAGATCAGTCTAAACTTAACTTGCCGCATCTCTGACAGAGGACCCATGGACCTCAGTATCCCACAATTTCATTATTTGAGCACCCTATCTCCAATGGGTATGATGCGATTATAGTCATTGTAAACCAGTTTACTAAGCTTTCTTTATATCTCCAATTCATCCACTATCACCTCTAAGAAAACTACCTGACTCTTTGTGCAACATATCTCTTAATGTTTGGGTTGCCTCAGGAGATTGTGAGTGACCGGGGGCCACAGTTTATATTGCGCTTCTAGATGGCTCTTCTGGCTATCTTAAAAATTCATTTGTGCCATTCCACCATATACTACTCCCAGTCAGACGGTCAAATGGAGAAGGTCAACCAGATCCTTGGACATTATCTCTGACATTATGACACTGCCACGCATGATACTTGGGTAGATAACCTTCCCTTGGCCTAGTTTGCCTATAATAATGCCTCCCACATATCCACGGGGTTTTCACATTATGAGGCTATGTTATGATATAACCCTTTATTTTCCCCTGGGTTATGCCTTTGCCCAGAGGTCCCTGCAGCAGTGGAACAAGTGCAGTGGATCTGGAGCACTCAATCCCTGGTCCAGGAGCATCTGGTTAAAGCCATTAGTGATTACAAGTAGTTCACAGAACAGAAATGGCTTCCTGCTCATGAGTTCACAGTGGGCTCTTCAGTCACGCTCAATATTTGCCACCTGCATATGAAGGTGCCTTTGCATAGTTTTTCAGGAAAATAATCAGGCTCTCATTAGGTTTTGGAGGGTTTGGGGGATGGCACTTTGTGTTTGGAACTTCCCATTCATTGAAACAGCTTTCTGCCTTTCACACTTTCCACTTGTCACCATTTAAAGGCATGCCTCCAGTGGACCCTGAGCCAGTAGTGAATGAAGACTAGGCAGAAGTGGAATTGGATGCTATTTTGGCATCTCATCACTCATGTCATTCAGTGCAGTATTTGGTAGTATGTAAAGCTTTCCCTCATATGAGAATAGCTGGGTGTAGTAATCCATCTCTTGGGTGCTCGCTGGTGCTTACACCGCTGGACCCCACAAAATCTTTAATAAAAATCTAAAATTAAAATCTAATAAAAACTTGTAATTATAAGGTTTTTATTAGGAGCGCAGGGTATTAAAATGAAAAAACGATCCCTTCCCAATATTGAAAATTAGTATTTATACTGATTTTGAGGGTTGGAGGTAATTTGAGGATAGTTTTAAAAATAGCTGTGACGTGTTCCAAATTAGGAAATATGAGAAACTCTCCTATCAGATTGTGGGAGATGTGAGTTAAAATTTGGAAAATCGAAAATTGGGGTTTTGGGGCAGGATGTACCCATGCGGCAAGGTTTTGATTTACCACAGCCAATCACTGCTAAATAAAGTATTTTCACCTTGGGGACTTCCACTACGCCTATAAAAGGGGGTGGCCCCCGTGTAAGTGGTGTGAAGGACTTGGTGATGGTTGGGGGAGTACCTTCCACTGGTTGCCCCAAAGTCCATCATGCATTCAGCGAAATCCAATCATTCAATTTTATAGTTAGTGCCCATGCATGTTTTGACCTGGTGTTACCCCAATTAATGGGGTTCCACCAAGAATTGACCAGGGTCTTTTGGCCGATATCATCAATATTTTCATTTAAATTACTCTTGGTGGCATCAGAGATTCACAAATGGCCAACATTTCCCCTTTTTGGCTGAATTTAACCTAGAACATTCTTAGTTTTTAACTGCAAAGGAAAATGTCTGACATCATCCCCTCAAGAATGTTGCTTTAGAGAATATGGCCATAGAAAACGGCAATGTACATGATTAATTGTGATACCAGTAGCTAGATTTTTGATAGAGTACTCATTTCCTCTCTTGCAGATGATGGTGAAGGGACCCTCCCAAATTGATCCAAGCTTACCGCTTCTAGTAGTGATGCAGTTATGATAGTACAACACCATGTCAGACACTTGGAAAGTAGGTATGGGGTTTAGAGATCATTGCCAGCCTGCTCTTCTTTAGTTACTGTTGTGGCTAAATTGGTCATAGCTTCAGATTGGAGTTAAGTTATATATTGAGCCAATCTTCTCATGACTTTCTTTGGGTTCCTCAATTCTAGAAGAGAATACATCCTTAGCTAAGAGGGCAGGTATGCTTGGTTCCCACCCATACAAGACACAGAATAAAGACATTTTTTAAATCCGGTGATAGCTAATCTGGTATTCCATAAGAGCACTATGTAGATATTGATCCCAGTGAGAGGATCAGAGGAGGCCTATTTTTGAAGAATTGAAACCAAAGTTCCATTTGCTCTTTCCATATTCCCATTTATGGAAGGGTTATACAGAGCCAAGAAAAGTTGTTGTGCTCCAATAGATGTGGCCAGAATTTTGATTACTCTGGAGATGAAGTTCTTACCATTATCACAGAGTAGTACTTGGGTGCAACCGTGATGGGTGAAAATGTGTTGATGTAAGAAGGTGGCATTGTCCTTAGCTGTTTGAGCAGGGAGAGCCATGGCTTCAACCCACTTAGTGAAGTGGTCAATAGCTTCTAAGATAAATCTGTTTCCACTAGTAGACTGACGAAGGGGACCTACTACATCTAAGCTGATGATGTGGAATGGTTGTTGAGGGGTTTTTGGTTGATATTGGTATCTAGACTTGAAACCATATTGCTATTTACAAGTAAGGCAGGCTTCCAAAACATCAACGATAGATTCTATCATTCTATCCCAGTAGAACCGATCCTTAACCAATTCATAGGTTTTTCTTGCCCCTCCATGACCTAGGGTAAAATATGCTTCTAAAATAGCAGGTATGCGTTCTGAGGGTCAAAGGTAAGGTAGCCATTTTAGTCCCCACCTGCTTATACAATTTCCCATCTTCAAAACTAAAGTTACAAAGTACTGGGCTAACGTCTTCTGAACAGGCTCAACCTCATCCTCCCATTCATTGGGGGTCATTAAAAGGTCATGTAATCTCTCCGCCTCACTATTATCAAAGTGAAGTACTGATAGCCAAGTCATCCCATCAACATTAAAGTGACGGGTTCCAGCACGGTGTTCAATCTTTATATCATAAGGCTGGAGCTTTAGAGCCCAGAGAGCTAGCTGATCAGTAGGATGCTTCATGTTCTGTAACCTCTTTAGAGATGCATGGTCATTAACTACGGTGAAGGTGGTTCCATAGAGAAAAGGGCGGTAGTGCTTTATAGCCCAAAGAACAGCAAGGCAATCTTTCTCCGTTACACTGTAGTTGCGTTCCGCCTTTGACAGCATCTTATTAAAACAGAATACAGGATGATCTACAACGTGTTCATATAATTGAGCTAAGATGGCCCCAACGGCATAGTCCAAGGCATCAGTGAACAAGATGAAAGGTTTATTATAAGCAGGATGCTTTAGGATAGAAAATTCGTTGTAGCAGTTTCTTCAATGTTTTTAAAAGTGTCCTTTTGTTCAGCACCCCAATAAAAAGGGGTATTAAAGGTTAGTAGTCGGACAAGGGGCTCACTGAGTTGTGAAAACTCAGGGATGAATGGATGGTAATACCCCATCATCCCTAGAAATACCTGAATATCACGTAGATTTTTAGGTGGTGGCATTTTTGAGATGGCTTTGACTTATCCTGCATGGGCTGAATTCCTTCTTATGAAATGGAGTGGCTAAGGAAATACAATTTCCTTTGAAATAAGGTACACTTTGAGGGTTTCAACTTTATATTAGACTTACGTAACATTGAAACACCTCCTTCAAATGAGCAAAATGTTCATTGAAGGTTTTTGAGAACACCATAATGTCATCAAGACAAAAGATGACTCAAGTTAACTTGAGGTCCTGCAAGATGTGATCCATTGCACGCTGAAAAGAGGCAGGTGCGTTGCACAACCCTTGGGGTAATCGTGTGATTTGGAAGAGACCTTCACTACAGATAAGAGCGCATTTCTCCTGATCTTGAGGAGAAAGGTCCATTTGCCAATAGCCACTGGCCAATTCCATGGCGGAGAAGAAAGTAGAGCCAGAGAGTTGAGCCAGGGCGTCATCAATGTGAGGGATAGGATAGCTATTCTTTTTGTGAGACTATTCAACCTACGGTAACCTATAGCTATCTGATGCCCTCCATTTTTCTTTTTAATTAATAAGAGGGGTGACGACCAAGGGCTTTGTGAAGGAACAAGTAACCCCGCATCTAATAACTGCTGGAGCTCCGTCCTCATTTGTTGTTCCTCCACCTTTGACTTACGGTAAGGTTTGGACCTAATAGGCTGGGCATCAACCACATTGATGGAGTAGCACCAGCCCTTCATGTGACCATAGTCAGTATCCGGTTTGGAGAATATGTCACTATATTCGTCCAGTAAGTTATGAACTTTTTCCAACTCCTCTTGGGATAGCTTATCTGAAATATGTACATTGGGTAAGGTACACACCATGTTGTCCATGGGTAAGCCCAATTCCACCATAGAACCAACAGAGTAGTATGTTAAATGTCCTCTACTGGGATTATGAAACCTCTGCCAATCTCCTGGTGTTTCCATATGATCATGTCCTTTCCGGTGAGGTTCCCTGGTAGAATGGTAATTGGCCTCTGATAGGCTGGGTCTAGTATCCCAGGCAAGACATGAGGCTTCAAGGGTCTAACGCCCTCAATACTTACTGTAACGGATGGGTTTGTCCCATTTGTTACATTCTGACTTGGATTCAGAATTTCTGAAGCTGAGTCAGATCATTTTATTGACATTTTTGTGTTTGGTCACTTTGGACATTGGGTTGTGCCTTGCCAGAGATGTTAATTAGGCTTGTGCGAGCCTAATTGATAGCTTGGGTGAGGTCCCTGATGCGCTGCCTTTATAAGGCACGCCTGCCCATTCCAAACCTCAGTTTGGAATTCTTACCCTGCATGTCCCTTCCTGGGGAGCATTGTTGGTTGCTCCCCAGCCGAGCTCTTGTTGGTGGGCCCCTTTTTATGGTTCCTGAATAAAAATGAAGGTTGTTTCAGGGTTCGCATACCTCGCATACCTGTGGTATTTTTGGGGCGCTCATTTCCAAGGAGCTTTTGTGTGGTTGGGTCGTACCAATCATGAGGTTGTTCATAACCAATAGTAGGTGAAATGTTTGTTGCTGTCGGTGCTCCAAACCTCTTTCCTGCTTTGGTTAGGCCGCTTTGGTTGCTTGTCAGTGTTCCAAAGGAACTTTATTATAGGCAGTTGGAACTGGGGGGTTTTCTGGTCTGTTACACTTATGAGGTGAAACACGCAAAGATGTGGGATTAGTAGGGTGATTTTATTGTCAACCACTCTTTGTTCCCCAGGCTTATCAAGACCTCATCTGCCGCATAAAAAGGGATACCATCACCAGCATCCAATGAATCAGGTAACTTCTTTATTTTGCGGCCAGAAGTGGAATACAACAATGTTATAGCTGAAAAAGGGTTTTCAACCAGGCAAGAGTATTCGTGCTTGCTGGGTTCTTTATTGGATAAGGCTAAAGGGACTTTGTAGTTGAGTAAAGAGAGGACCCCTTGCTTCAGGTTGATATTTCCTTCATACTCAATCATAAATTGAGTCTGATTAGCATGTCATATGCGTTGTTGTCCAAAGCCACAGCAGGGGCTGATAGGATAAGCTTCCCAATTCGAATGGGAAGGGAAGAGTATGCCCCAATAGCACGATTATTTGTGGGGCCAGCAGTTCCAAATTTTTGCGTGTACTCCAAGTCAGGCGCTATCTGTATCTTTTTAATAAGCTTAGTGGAGATCACGATGACGGGGAGCCAGTGTCCAGGATGGCTAGTATTCAGACCTTTTGAATGACCACTTTGACCTTAGTGAGCGTTTATCCAAATTTAGGTGACAAAGCTAAGATCTCCTTGAGCTGTAAGGTGGAGGCTAGCTTTCTGGTGGTCTCAGGGCATCTATCCATGATAAATTTTATGGGATGAACCCATTGAAGAGGGCGAATCAAGCCATTAAGAATTGGTCACCATCACTGGCAGTGTCAATCACTTTTGGACACCCTAGAACTTGACTGAGATACATCTCCTCAGGTATGGTGGTCTCGTCTACTCCTCCAGCGTTCAAATGATCAGGAACCTCTACCTCTGCGGGGGCTCCCAATATATAGTAACCAACATCATCGTAACCCCCCTCAGATTTGTCCCCATGTCAAGAGAGTGTCTGTAACTCTCTCATTCCTAGCAAGGTGATGTGAGATGCAAACCCACAATGCTAGGGAACTAGCCATTAGGAGAATGGGAAATAAGGCACCTCAAATGGTGCCTGTGCAAAAGGGACCCAAGGCAAGGGTGTAGAGCGCGACATATAGTACCAGGTAAGCGAGAAACAGCACAGCTTAAATGGGCCCCAGAGGGGAGTCCATAATATAGTGTAATTCGGCGCCAGTAGGCTTGGGTGCCTCAATCTGAAGGGGACCTGAGCGGCCCAAGGGAGCACCTGGGATTTTGGTAAATTGTGATAGGAGGTAGTGGCCCACATAGTTGGAGACCTCCTTGAAGAGGTCCGCCACCAAGTTTGCCCAAGGAACCATAAGTAAAACGTAAAGTAATTGATAATTTTTTTAATAAAGTCGACCAATGAGGAATGTTGGTCGCAAAAAATGTATTTAAAGTGGGTTGGGGGAATTAGGGTTCTGCGGAAGTGTGCCCAAGCCTTAACGCTCTAATAAACAAACGCTTCCATCCATTTTCATAATTTACACCAAAAGTGCCTTCACTTGAGTGATTGATTGAAGCTGTAATTTACCCAAGCTTAAGATTTTGTAACTTGTCGGGATTTGAACCCTCGCTCTCCAATTAACTGAATAGAACCATCTTCATTTGTAACGTAAATCGTTCGTTTCAGTGTCTGGTCTGAGATAAGGGGCTGGGCGTTTTGCACCCCATTAGTACCAACCTGGTCATGCTTTGCATGCACCCAGCGTTGGTCTAAGGTGTGTTTCAGTTCAGGAAGATCCTGAAGTTTCACCTTCTGGGCCTCCTGTCGCCCAGCCTTTTCTTTGGCATTAGTTCTCACTATTAAGTCATCCAACCATGACATTACCCTCTCATCCTTATTGTGCTCCACCCCCCCTCCAGGGGCGTTCACTAAGGAGAAGTTCTTATGTGCTGGTGGCAACTTCATAGCAGCAACGGCTGGCTTAGGCTTAGATCATGAAGCCTCAGGGAAACGATTATGGAATGATTTAATCAGGTCTTGGGCAAATACACAATCCCATGCTGGTACCCAACTGTTCTCAGCTATGTCAAATCCTTCCAGGATACCAGGTACTTGAGACGTCACTTAACCCAGCGGGAGGCTACTATTTCCTCCACTTCCCATTCTGGCGCCTCATCCACAAGATAAGCCTCAGGAGTCGCAGATGGAGGGCCCTCAAACAATGTCAATTTGCTTTCATGAAAGATGGAGAAGATCCAGAACGTGGAGAGAAGATCCAACTGGTATGAGGCATGACCCACCTTTCTAACTACACGGTAAGGACCATTCCTCTTTGGACTCAGCTTTTCGCATAGCTGCTTGATATGGATGTTGTGAGCATCAAGCATCATGAGATCCCCTTCCTTGTATGCTGGACCCGCTTGGCGCTTTCCATCAGCATTCTCCTTATAAATCAGCATGGCCGCCTTCAAACTTGTGGACACCCCTTGATGGACCTTCTTGAGAGTCTTAGCAAAGTCCAACACCGCTTCCACTTTGGAACCACAGCTGGGCTCCATGTTAAAAGCAGGGTTAAAGCCATGGTTGGCAAAAAAGGGTGAACAACTGATAGATAAGTGCAGTGTGTTGTTATAGCTAAACTGGGCCATGGGAAGGTGAGGAACCCAATCTGAATGGTTTGCGGTGGTGTAACAACGCAGAAATTGTTTCAAGCACTGGTTCGCTCAGTCTGCCCATCTGATTGGGGGTTCTGATAGGCAGTTGAATGGCAGGGGCGAATCTGAAGAGCTTTACACAAAAGATGGAGGTGAACTGGGGTCCCCAGTCACTAATGATTCTCTTGAGGAACCCCATGAAGCGCAAATATATGGGCGACGAAGAGCCTGGCCATTTCAGCGGCAGTTATAGTTGTTCTGCAAGGAATAAAAGTGGGCGAACTTTGTAAAGCGGTCCACCACCACCATGATTGCATCATACCCATCTGAAACGGGTAACTCCACAATGAAATCCATTGATAGGGAAGTCCAGGGCCCTTCAGCCTTTTGACTGGTACCAGCAACCCTGCTAAAGGTTGCCAATTGGGTTTCATTTGATTGCAGATCAGGCACTCTTTACAGTACCGCCCTACCTGAACAGGCAAGCCCTTCCAATTGTAAAGTGCGCCATATCAACTCCACTTTTTTTGCTTTTCCAGGATGACCAACGGGTGATTCCGTCATGATGGTCCTGGATGATCTCCAGGCGCAGTGGTCCAGCAGGAACCCATAGGCGCCCCTGAAACCACACCATCTCATCCTTCACGTGATAAGCCCTGAATAAGTCCTCCTGATTCAGGGCATTCTTAGCGAGAACAACAGCATATTTGGCTGATAACGGCTGAGAAAGAACTACCTTCCTAAACATGCTATATTTAGCTGCATTTTACAAAGGCATGAGCGCTGGCGTATGTACCGTGGACTTAGGAAGTTGGGGCAGAATCATACTCGGCGGAATCATCAACTGGGTGTTGTGAATCTCTACCTCCTTGGATTGGGAGCCAAAGCAGGGTTGCGGCTCAAAGCATCCGCCAAACCATTCTCCTTGCCCTTGGTGAACTCATAGGAAAATGTAAATAGGGCAAGGGTCTCATGCCAACGGGTCTGACGTGGTGTTAGGACATGCGGAGCGCGGTAGTACAACAAGGCTCAGTGGTCTGTGCATACCCAGAATGGTTGGGAGGAGCCATGTAAGTGGTGACGCCAATAAATCAGCGCCTCCACCACTGCTAATAACTCCTTGTCATACACGGCGTAGTTTAACTCATGCAGGGACATTTTCCTAGAAAAATATCCCACTGGATGCTCAGACCTATCTTCACCTACCTGTAACAGGGCAGCTTCAATGGCAAAGTTGGAAGCATCTGAGGACAAAATGAACTCCTTTGCAGGGTCAACATGGCGAAGGATGGATGTGGATAACAGGGTGTACTTCACCATTTGGAAAGCATCATCCAAAACGGGGGACCACTGAAGCACCTTGGCACCGCTGGTCTTATATAAGGAGCTGCCACCCGAGAGATTGGTGTGAACTCTTGAGGAATGTACACGTCCCCAAAAAGCTCCTCAATTCTTTGACTGAGGTGGGGGTGGCCACTCACAAATAGCATTCTCCTTGTCTGTAGTTATCATATGGCCTTAGTCAAAAACGACGTTGCCCAGAAAAGTAACCTGTGACTTGAAGAATTCACATTTACTAATCTTGAGGGTAAGGCAAGCGTCCCTCAATCTCTCAACCACTTGTTGAAGGTGTACTGCATGTGACTCTTGATCAGGGGAAAACACCAGGATATCATCCATGTAGGCAACCGCGCATACCTCAACAAGTCTCCCAACGCAGCATCAATGCGGCGTTGAAAGATGGCAGGGGCATTTTTAAGCCCAAAGGGCATAACCCAGAATTGGAAAATTCATTTTCTGGTGTGGAATGCGGTTAACAACTCCTGGCCCTTCTTTATCCGGATTTGATTGAATGCATTGAGGCAATCCAACTTGGAGAAAACTTTTGCCTTTTCTACATAACGTGCAATCTGGGAATCTAAAGGGATGGTATGAATGTTGGGTAGAGTCACATTGTTTAAATTTCCATAATTGACACAAGGGCGTAAAGTTCCATCAGCCTTCTCCACAAAGAGAATTGGGGAGCAGACAGGGGAGTTACGCTCAAATATGGCACCTTTGGCCAACTGCTCCTTCATCCACACATCTAAAGCCTCTTCCTCCCAGACAGTCAATGGGTATATGGGGGAAGAAATATGCATCAGATCCACAGTGAGTTTAAATTCACAATCGAACTTGGAATGTTCTGGTAGTGTACTAGATGAAGCTGCATCAAAAGAAGATGACAACTCCTCCAAACAGGAAGGTAAGGAAAGTCCCACGGAGGGCTTCAGCAAAGGGGCAAGATAAGGAGTGGGAACATTGGGCCAATGGGGTAATTTGTCCTGGGCGTTATCCTCAGACAAAGGAACATTAACTGGTGACCGTTTATCAAAGACAAGGATAGAGTGTTATCTTATAAATTAGTCCTGACGTCAAACTTCCGCCACCACTCTACACCCAAAATAATGGGGAACAAGAGGTTTCTGATAGCTTGAAACTGGTCGGACAATAGATAGGAACCCACCTGGAAGTCAACTAACCCCATGATGTTCAGTGTGGGGATACCTGAGAAGCCCCACCTCTAACCATACCACCTGGTGAGTAACTCAACTCAAGGTAGTCACCAAGGTCTTGGTCAATAAAATTATTTGAGGCACCATTATCCACCAATATAGTTGTGCTGAACTTTCCAAAAGAGGATGTAAGGGTAGCAGTCAACAATAAGTATCCAGAATGGGATTTTTTCAAAGCAGAAAATGACACCATCTCACCAGAAAATTTTTCTCTGGCTTGAACAAGCCATCAGGGTATGTTTTGGAATCATAGAAGGGGGAGGGATAGTGGTCCACTTAAAACTGAGGCCACATATCCCTCCACACCTTCTGCAGATGCATATACATCTTTATATTTATAACGAAGTTCCTTTTCCACTTCCTGAGAACCCCTGATCATGGTAGGGGTCAAGCGAGGTTTCTCAGGGGTAATCTGATATACTGGAATAGGGTCCTCATCCAGGCCATATGAGCATATAAATGGCTCATTTTGGGATAAATCGCTCACATTATAAAACGCGTTTTCAGGCTCCAATGAACCCACACTTATTCTGATGGTTCAGTGTGCATTGATATCCAGGGCCATCACCCCCAAGCCCAGAACTGATGCATTGGCATGCACCTTGAAATGTCTTGGGAAGAAAAAATGATAACGGAGTCCCTTTTTTGCTTAAATTCAGGTTTGGACCCTCCAATGCTCCTGATTCCTACAAAGATGAAGAGAAAACCAATGGGAAGCATCTCAAGATTCAAGGAAATATCACTAGTCAAGGATGTGATATTTATAGGAGCGACCATGGGTGACATCATTGTGGTGGAATCATCTGAAACCTTTAATTCATCCTTGGGGCTAGACCCCTGTTCAGTTCCAAATTCAGAAGAACTCAAAGGATAAGATTCCTTTATTTTAAGAGTTGCGCACAACTTTTCAGCTTCTGTATTTATAGGGTTTGATCTGATGACAGCCAAATTACTTGGCCTCCTCTGGGTTGGAGTGGGGAAAATACCCCAAAGGGTTTTTGACAAGATGATTGAAGTTGGAAGGGGGCGACTTCCAAATTGGGGAGTTTTACATCAATATGTTTAAGGTCGAACAGAGAAACAACGTTTTAACCTCATCAGTTAATGGCAAAGCCTGGGCTTTTTTGCAGAATTCACTTAAATATGCTTTCATTGGCTGACCCACTTGACACAGTAAAAAGAACTCAAAGAAGGAACGGAGGGATGCTTTGTCAGGTTGACTCTGCTCCAAGACCTGCTCCAAGCCCTCCATTGTTCACCACAAGAGCAGCTAGGTGCAGAATACCGCAAAAATCCAGGTGGCTGCATTGGGAGACAACCAGGACAACAGATCCACTCCCCACAAAAGCAGATGCGAACTAGACAAATTTATTTTTACCTAAAGAGGGTTTTGGCTCAAGGGAAGCCAAGGCTTGTTGAATTTCTGAGTAAATCTTGGGAGAAAGGCGAGGAATCTTGACAACAGAATCACAAAAATTCTGAGACCACCAGATATGAGCAGGAAGGGTGGGCACTTCCCAATTGGTAGTTGCAAGAATAATGCTGAGACGCGCTAATACAAAACCATATGAGAAAACTGTGGTGAGCACCATCATGGCAGTGACAAATGGCCAGCACACCCAGTTTACTAATAACGAAAGTCCCACACGGATAATTCTCATGCATGTATAATAAAAGGGTTGGTCAACTAATTTCAAGAGAGTGTCTGTAACTCTCTAGTTCCCAGCAAGGTGATGTGAGATGCAAACCCATACTGCTAGGGAATTAGCCATTAGGAGAATGGGAAATAAGGTACCTCAAATGGTGCCTGTGCAAAAGGGACCCAAGGCAAGGGTGTAGAGCGTGACATATAGTACCAGGTAAGCGAGAAACAGCACAGCTTGAGTGGACCCCAGAGGGGAGTCCATAATCAAGTGTAACTTGGTGCCAGTAGGCTTGGGTGCCTCAACCTGGAGGGGACCTGAGCAGCCTAAGGGAGCACCTGGGATTTTGGTAAATTGTGATAGGAGGTAGTGGCCCACATAGTTGGAGACCTCCTTGAAGAGGTCCACCACCAAGTTTGCCCAAGGAACCATAAGTAAAACGTAGAGTAATGGATAAATTTATTTAAGAAAGTTGACCAACAAGGAATGTTGGTCATGAAAAATGTATTTAAAGTGGGTTGGGGGAATTAGGTTCTGCGGAAGTGTGCCCAAGCCTTGACGCTCTAATAAACAAATGCTTCCTTCCATTTTGTAAAATACACTGAAAGTGCCTTCACTTGAGTGATCAATTGAAGCTGTATTTTACCTGAGCTCAAGATTTTGTAACTTGAACAGGATTTGAACCCTCACTCTCCAAACAACTGAATTGAACCATCTTTGTTTGTAACATAAATCATTCATTTCAGTGCCTGGACAAAGATAAGGGGCTGGGCGTTTTGCACCCCATTAGTACCAACCTGGGCATGCTTTGCATGCACCCAGCGTTGGTCTAAGGTGTGTTTCAGTTCAGGAAGAGCCTGAAGTTTCACCTTCTGGGCCTCCTGTCACCCAGCCTTATCTTTGGCATTAGTTCCCACTATTAAGTTATCCAACCATGACACCCCAAGGGTATTCTTAACAACTGGTAAGGCTGCAATGGAGGTAGGAGAGATGGCCACAGGTGATTGTATAGCCATATGGCACACATTTACCAGCTTAGCTGTAGGGGTAGGCACAGTAGCTATAATGATCTTGTGCGGGTGTATGGGTATTACCACCTTACAGGGCTTTGATTCATAAGAAGGAGCGATAACATTTTTGAGTCTAATTGAGTTTAGCAGGTTTAGCAGGGAGGATAGGCACAGGCAAGTTCACTCCCAACTGTTCAACTGGTGGTAACGCCTTAATTGTTAGTGCTGAAGGTTTCACCTCAGCAACAGTTGTTTTGGCACATAATTCAAATTTGGCCACCTCTACCAAAGCCTCTTTAATATTGCAGATGTTTGTGAAGTGGAGTTTCACTGAGATGATATGTCTGGCTAGAAAAGGCTGAGACTTTAACCCAGTTAACATGGCAGAGATAGCATCATCAAGGGTAAGCATGTTTGAGGTTGACAACCTTTTCACAGCGAGATAAAATCATTCAGCAAAGGCAAAGGTTGATTCACCTTCATACATACTAAGGCGCATAAAGGCCTGTTTTTTCCCTGTATAGACTTTGCTTTGCTCCGAATTCAGCTAGAAGATCCTCCTTAACCTCTTCCTAGGTGTGCAGAGGGTCCAGGTAAGGGACTATCATCTCTTTTTCTAGGCAGCTTAGACAAGCAAGGATGTGTTGTAATTTTTGCTTATCTGTTGTACCATCCATGGCTGCTTTGTAAACATACAAAAAAGGTAGCAATACTCCCTTCACCAGGGATATACTTGTCTCTAAAACATGTTTTTAGAGGGCGCTGCTCAAGTTTATGGAGTTGGATAGAGCAATGGTCAGTTACTTTTCCAGAGCAACTAAACGTGATTCCAGCTGATGAGAAAAAGTGGGAGGGTTACTTATGGTTGTAGCCTCCATTTTTGAAAAATTTTTAATGTACAGGGTCCCCTGTAGCTGGCACCAATTTGTAGGAATCCAGCTCTCAGGTGCTCACTTGTGCTTATGCTGCTGGATCCCACAAAATCTTTAATAAAAATCTAAAATTAAACTTTAATAAAAACTTGTAATTATAAGGTTTTTATTAGGAGCGCAGGGTAGTAAAATGAAAAAATGATCCCTTCCCAATATTTGACAATTAGTATTTATACTGATTTTGAGGGTTGGAGGGAATTTGTGAATAGTTTCAGAATAGCTGCGACATATTCCAAATTAGTAAATATGAGAAACTCCCCTATCAGATTGTGGGAGATGTGAGTTATAATTTGGGAAATTGAAAATTGGGGTTTTGGGGCAGGATGTACCCATGCGGCAAGGTTTTGATTTACCACAGCCAATCACTGCTAAATAAAGTATTTTCACCTTGGGGACCTCCACCATGCCTATAAAAGGGGGTGGCCCCATGTAGGTGGTGTGAAGGACTTGGTGGTTGGGGGAGTACCTTCCACTGGTTGCCCCAAAGTCCATTTTGCAGTCAGTGAAATCTGATTGTTCATTTTTATAGCTAGTGCCCATGCAGGTTTCAAACTGGTTTACCCCAATTAATGGGGTTCCTTAAAGGGTTGGCCAGGGTCTTTTGGCTGATATTGTCAATATTTTTATTTAAATTGCTCTTAGTGGCATTGGAGAATTGCAAATGGCTGACATATCCCCTTTTTGGCTGAATTTACCTTAAAACATTATTAGTTTTCAACTGCAAAGGCGAATTTCTGACACTGGGTTAGAACTCACAAGTGTGCCATTTGTCATGAGTTGGTGTAAAATTCTATGTGGCATACCCAGGTGCTCCTTTTCCTCCCTAGAAGGTTGCCTTTATCAAAAGAATTAAGCTACCCAAGTGATATAAAAATGTTGGGCTGGCCCAAGTTCCCAGTGGAGGTGCTTCCCATTTGAAAAGTGAAGGGTAATGTAAGCCTTGGGGAATAACCCCTGTGGCTAGATCAGGAGAAATTCCTATTCTGATTAAATAAGGGTAAAATCTGGTGGCTATCTCTCCTGTTTCCCTGCAATTTAACCCATATGGTAGGTGAGAGGTGGGTAACAGTGTATCCCCTGTGAATTGCATCTCTTCTATCCATGCTTACCACCAAAGAGTTGGAAAAATTCAGAAGCTGTGCCAGGAGGTGGCAGAGGGTAGAAGCCATCACCAGTGGAAGGTAGCATGGGTCCCCAAGAGGGATCATTTACAGGTTTGGGTTTCACTAGGGAGTTCAAGTTGTATTCTGCTAAAAATAATTGCCATAAGTTAGTTTCAGGCATGAAGTTGTCCATCTGCTAGGTTTTCCCAATAATTTTTTAAATTTGCCCATCCCTGACAGGTTCAGGTGTAGTCAATTCTTATCTAACCCAATGGGGCCAGCCATATATAGGCCATGGGTGCAACCTGCCATCCGCTGGAGGTATTATCATCATGCCAAGAGCAGTCATGGCAGAATATATTTCTACTAATGAATTTGATGTCAATCTACCTGATCAGATCTGAGCTGGTATTGGCAAATATTTTGGGTCGATGATCCACCAAACCTGAATCATAAAATATTCTTGATAGTAGTGCTCTTAGCTCCAGTTCCCCATTTTGGGAGCTTTTAGTTGGTGGTCCCTGACAGATACTGACGTCGCTCCATTTTCTCTCCCTTTCCATCATTTTAGTTTTAATAAAAAAAACTCTCAAAAAATCCAAATCTATTTATGAGTTTTTTAGAGTTCCATTATGATACTTGGCGATGATTTAAAATTCTGGAACTCTCTGGCTAGTCCTCATAGCTGCCCTTTTCATTTTCCATCCATCAATCTGGATGGCTATACCTGTGGTATTCTGGCTTGGGTTTTGGGTGGTTATTCACCCGGAGCTCCAGGTCAGTCCTATTATCAGAATGCTCCGTGACAATAGGTTTTACTATAAAAACGGTTAACATTATTATATAGTTGTCACTACTATAACCAACATTGGAATTATAAAGGGTTTTATATAGCACCAATAAACACTCAAGCTTCACAGACCATCCTATCATTATATTAATGATGATAATAAGCTTAATTCTTTTAAAGATTAGATGATCTCTTGGCAGATAAATATAAACGAACTATAGACGTTAGTCAGAGGTACAGTGTGATGATGGACTGTGTTATAATCACCAAGGTTTATGGATTTTATTATCATGTATGATTAATCTTGTAGACGTTAGTCAAAGTGATCCACTTTTTAAATTTTATGCGCTTAAATTAAAACCCACCCACCGATTAAAAAGCTTAAACGCGCGCGAATCTAAAATCTTGTAAGCCGTAATAAAGGCAACCTTTATCTCCGACGGGGCAAAAGCTTAATTTGTTCGAACTTTATCGTGCGGTTTGGATTTTTTAATTTGTTCGAACTTTATCGTGCGGTTTGGATTTTTTAATTCGTTCGAACTTTATCGTGCGGTTTGGATTTTTTAATTCGTTCGAACTTTATCGTGCGGTTTGGATTTTTTAATTCGTTCGAACTTTATCGTGCGGTTTGGATTTTTTAATTTGTTCGAACTTTATCGTGCGGTTTGGATTTTGGTAGTTCGGCAAATATCCTTCCGATTTAACATACCGGTATTAAAAAGTCGGCTAAAATAAGTAATTGGAGGTTCGTAACTGGGTGCCAATTTAAGCGGTTGCTAACCGTTGGCTGAATTTGAATTAAACTCCGATCAATATAGAAAAGAAACGAGCCACTTTTGAAAACGTATACGTATAATCGATAACTGGAATTAAACGAGCCACATTTGAAAACGCCTACGTATAGTTGATACCTGGAATTAAGTATCCCAATTTATAGAGGGTATAGAAGGTTAGTTTAACCATCGGCACCCACCACCAATAATTTATTCGCGTTGCGGAGATGTAAGATTATACTTGGGAGTTATGGAATTGAAACCGAGGCGCATTAAGAATACTGAATGGGTTGGCCATCCAAAGTTGGTCAACTTTTCCTCATAGGGAAGGGTGTCCACTTTAATCCGCCGTTTATTTTAATTAAAGCCTTTAAGCTGTGCTACCCACACGCTTCCTCGATTTCACCTCAAAGGGTCATGGCTAAACACAATTAATGGGTCAAATTGCGGTCCCACATCCGAATGACGTCTATATGCCGAGATGGTCTGGCTAAACTCCTATTGGGTGACCGGCTGGGGAAGTGGAACGCCAGCTAATAAAAGTCATACCACCGCTTCTCGCGGCCTCCGCAGAGCCCTTGTTAATAATCCATATTCTGTACAAACACTACATTCGTTGCCATCCAAAACGAACTCATCATTCAAGCCACCCCCAACCACTACAACTTTGCTGAAAGCTCAAATGCAAGAGAAGCCACCCCCAACCACTACAACTTTGCTGGCAGCTGATTTAAACTCCACCTCTCTTCACACTCCGCCTACAACTCAGCTGGTAGACAAATTCAACTCTCTTAATGAGTTAAGGATCCTCCTCTCCATGGAAGAGTTTTATAGGTCTGAAGAAACTCGTGATATCGATCGTGTCTTGGTTCAACTAAAGGCTCTCAAACAAGCCTCACGAGAATTCTATTGCACCCAAGATAGGTGTGAGGCACTCCAAGAGGCTTTCAAGAGGGAGGACGACCCTTCCGCCTTCTACTCGCTTTATAAGCTTCAGTTCCAAAACCTTCAGCGTACCATTTTGGAGTGCCCACTTAACGATACCGCCCTTCACGCCTCCCCCCTCGGCTCCCTCCCACAAAAGGGCGCCAACCTTATCACGAGGTTCATCTCCATACTGCGAACCAGCCCCACCGTTATAGCCGGCGCCTTTACCAACTTGCCGTCTGAAGAGCTTTATGACCTTATCCGTGTCAACCCCTGCGCCTTGAAGCCAACCTCCATCCCCGACATTCTCCTCTACGCCATTTTTGATCCAAACTCTTTTATCGAGGAGCAACGCCTCTGTCAGGCGCTATGGAAGTCCATCTTTGTTTCGCTGATAAAGGAGAAGAAAGGTGACGCCTTTATGATGGAGGCTCTTGAGCGGTACGTTAGGCTATATAGCTGGTCGCCCAAGGGTTCCCTGGAAACCTGTCTCATGAAGCTGTTGAGGCACGGCGAAGACGCGTTGAAGCTTCTGGACGAGGAGGACCCCGTGAGAAGAAGGTCCTTTTCAAAAACCCACTCCTTCTCGGCTTCGATGATTCATCTCCAACCCTCCGGAAATCCGGGCTCAGCCGCCCCCTACCACCACGCCAACGCTTCTGAGGTGGACCGGTTTTTGGATTCCGCTTGCATCGAGCTGCTGGGGATCCTGCACCACTGCGTGCCAGCTTCGCTCATCAACCTCACCCGCGCCATACTGCAAGACCTCCCGCCGAAGCTTCACCACTACGCCACAATCCAGATCATGGTCAAGTTTTTCTTCTACAGGTTCATCGGAAAGCTAATTTGCTATCCCGAGGTAAGTGCGCCCTTTGACGTTTCCGCATCCCGCTTTTAACCTTTGCGGAGCCCAGCCCTTGAGCATAGCTTAAACCGCATGAGCTAACTGCTATATAGTTCTTTGGCCTCTGTGAAGATCATTACATTTCCGAGCGACGCCGCCAGAAGATTCTGTTTAGCATCCACCAGCGTCTTTACCGCCACATCACCACGATCACCAGCCCCGTCCCTGGATGGTAAGGGTTTGTGTCGCAAGGCCTTTTTTGAATGGCTTGAAGGTCTAGGAGGTCGCTTAATATCGACGCCCGGATTCGGGCCCTGGTTGAAAGGATTGTCGCGCTGTTTGTCCTGCCCCCCAGCGACGGCCTGGCTCTGGCCGATGCCCACGGTAGGGCGTCGCGGCGAAATAAAGCTGACCGGCTAGATGTTGGCCAGCCACCCGTGCTACCCGGGCGTTTCAGCCCGGCCCCTTTCCCGCGCGCCTTTCCCGCGGTCACCCCGACCGTTTTAATAAGTTCTGAGGATATTATCGAGCTTCACGAGTTTCTCTCGAGCCATTGTGAGCCGGTGAAGGGCGCCTATAACCCGTTGGCTGATGTCCTATTCGAGCTGATACCCGTTGTTCGCTTGCTTAAGGGGCAGGAGGTATGCTCAGCTCTACTTCACGTCAAGGCCGGCAAGGATGGGGTCAACGCGGGGGACTTGACGCCTTCCTTTTTAACCCTCGACTTTATGAGCCCTACTGGTGACCTGGACGGGGGATATCCAACTCGGCGGGGGTCCACGAGATTGGAGAGGCAATTTTCAAGGCGCTTAAAAATTACGGTGATGCCGCCGTTACGTTGCCCCCTGGGCTCTCGGCCCTGCCCCCAAGTGTGAGAGCGTGCGTGAAACCATCCAGCTAGCCGCTCAATCGGCACGGTTCTATAACCACCTGGATGATGTTGCATGCTTTCAGAAGGCTCTCCGGCTTCTTGATGAACTTCCGGATGAGCTTACACGTGACAGCTACGCTGGTCTCATCCGCTGGCTCGCGCTTGACGTCGAGAGGGCTCGGGCTGTTCGTGAAATGCGCTCGCGGGAGCGGCAGGTTTGGCTCGCCTATCTGCAAGAATTTGAGGGCCAGCTGCGGCTTAGCTCCACCCGGCTGGAGGGCCGCTGCAGTAGCCTACGGCTGCATGTGTTTTATACCCATTTTCGGGGGACCAAAGCTTACAAAAAACGTCGTGCATCTCTCCTTGAGCTGGTGGGGCGGAGTCACCTGGATGAGGGTGAGCTGGCTCAGGTTGAAAGCTATCTCCAAACGGGCAAGGTCTGTGACTTTGTCCCGGGGGATGAACGCTTCCATCTGTTTTGCCTTCGGATCCAGGCGCTGGGCTGCTCCGCCATGGCCAACCTGTGGGCCTGCGATGGCTATTCTCAGGAGCACCGGTTGTTCCGCTCGCGTCCCTCGGTCCATAGCTTAAGTCCGCCGTCCTCGGGCGCCTCCTCGCTACGCTCCGCGCGCTTTACGGCGCATGCGCCTGCTGCCGAGTCCCACGATCGGGATCCGCTTGCGGAGAGGGGCCTGGCCTTTGCCAATCACGCGCCGTCGGATTTCCCTAGCGTCATCCAGCTGCGTTTAGTTGCTCTCCTGCTGAGTGAATTTTTTTGCGGCGTTCCGAACAACCGAGGTCGATGGCTGGTTTACCGAGCTCGTTGGCGACTTCGACCCGCCCGAAGTCGAAGCTAAGCCGTCAGCCGTACGCGTCCCCCGTCTAAGCTTGGCCCAGGCTTCTGAAAAGTCGGGGATCGGTTGCACCGAGTCGCCGACCCATTCGCTCTCTTCCGGCTCCCACTCGCCCACCTCGGACTCCTCAGCTTCAACCACTTCGGTAGCCATCCCCCCGCCCCCCGCTGCGTTGCCCCCGAGTGTTCCGGCGACCCCTCGTTCCGATTATTTAACCTTGTGCAACCAGGTGACCCTCCACCACTCCCCCTTCGGAAGCTGCGCCTGCTCTTTTCCCTCGAGTTGCTGATCGTTGCCAACATGCCCGCTTCCGATAAACCGGGGACCGACTCCATTATCGATGAGATTGAGCGCGTCTTCCGACGTATAAGGCCGCGCCACCTGTTTCGCGACCTCCAGCTGGTGGCGGCGTTTGTCCCCAGCGGTGTGCTGGACCTGACGGATGTTGGGAAGGCGTTTTGCGACTTCAGCTTGGCCTCCCTGAGCCTCAAAAAGGAGGCCGTCGATAGGGCGGTTTCTAAGGGCGCCTCGCTGATCGAGGCCATGACGAGGCGGCCCTCTGCGGGTGCCCTCCTATCGTCCGACCAGCCGGATCTCGACCAGTCGGATCTGCTCGAGCGCCGTCAGCAATTTGAGGCCTTACGCCTCTTCGCGCTAGCTGCCAAGGAGGGCCATGTGGAGGCTCAGCGGGAGTTGGCCATCCTATACCTCTCGCTACCCTCGCTCCCAGCCGGTCCGCCTAGTCCCTCGCCCGCATCCTTTCTGGGGGCCCTGTATAACGGCGCTAACCCATCCGGGGCTCCTTCCCGGGGCTCGGGGGGTGACAAGTACGACCCCGCCAACGTGGCCTCGGCGCTCTACTGGTTCGAGCGGGCGGCGGCCCAGGGCGACGCGTTTTCGATCCAGTACCTTACCCATCGGGGGGGCGCGTTTAGCCTCCCCCCGAATACGTACCCCGCCGGTTCCACCCACCTGAGGCGGCCGTCAAACCGCCCCCACGCCTCCCTGTATCGCTCGCTCTCGACCCCCCTTCCGCGACGATCCTTTCCCCCGCGCTTACGCCGGCGCCGAAGACGTCCTGGCTGAACTCCGCGCCGAAGTTCTCCGTCTGAGGTCAGGGCGAGCTTGTGGGCGGGACTACGTTTACTAACCCCCTCTTCGATCCGCCCTCAACTTATCCCCCGGCTGGTAAAGTAAAGCTTGTTGGCCGGCGCGGCATCTTGTAGCTTCGGGTTTAGCTTTTTGACGGCAGCTATGGCCTTGGGTTTAGCTTTTTGACGGCAGCTATAGCCTTGGGTTTAGCTTTTTGACGGCAGCTATGGCTTTGGGTTTAGCTTTTTGCAAGTTGTTATTTAGAATGGGCTGGTGAAGGTCTTTAGGTTGACGTCGGTTGAACAAGATTCTAGGGCCCATTTTTCAGATCGGTAGCTAGCCGATGGAATGTTACGGGTTGAACTCGGCCGCTACCTTATAGAACCAACCCCCACCTTCTGTCGTGCGAATATACCTTTTGCGATCTCTCGATTAATACGTTTCCTTATCGTATCTATCCCTATTGATAAGGTTAAAATCCCATTCGCTCCCGACCGCCCTACCCTCTAAACCCAAAGGCCACAAGCTTGAAACTTGGGGGTATTTACCTTGGGTTTCAGATATTCGTATATAACCACTCTAAACGGCCACCCTTATCAGAACTAAAGCCCGAGCCAAAACTTACGCCCCTACAAGTCTCAACCTAGGGCGAGGTAACAAAAGGTTTAACTTTCGAAGCCGTCAGAGCTCCACTGACGGGGGAGGTAACTGACGAGGGGAACCATCGCGTTCTAGGTTAAGTGGATTTTAACGAGCTGATGGTTTTTTGGTGGAATTTTGATCAGAGAGTCAAGCCGGATCCAGGTTTACCTTTAACCCACTTCCATCACCGCAGGTTACATGATCCCTATACAATTTTCATCCCACCGAGACTTTTTCGCTTCAAATGCTAACTTAATCTAAGTGTATAAACCTATAACGTTACACCCCATCGGGGGTAGTGTAGCTAACCGATTAGTTTGGGGGATACCTTGAGCGAATGTAACCCCGGTTAGGGCCCCGATTTTAACTTGGAGTCGAACGGGGTAAATACCATTCGCTCGGTATGGGGTGGTTATAACCTGCAGGGGGAAAAGTTTTAAGGCTGATCCGGGTAGGTTAAGTTGGTGAAAGGTTAAGGTCAGTGGAAGCTGAGAGGTCCAAGCTTGGTATTAAAGACGAAGCTTATAACTCCGAAGTGGGATCTGGATCGGCTCTAGGGGTTTGATCTTTGTGGTTCGAGTGGGTTTTTATCTAGCAGTTGGGTAACCGGTAAAGCTTTAAGCTGTAGCTTTCGGTGGGAACCTACGAATTAACCTTTCGTCGGGGGTTGAACGGGTTTCATGTTGGGCTTAAAGGTTCGCGGCAAGGTTAAGCTTAAAACTTCTCAGGGGGCAGGCCTTGTTTAACGCGGGCCGTAGATTTAGCTCGTGAGTTAAGGTCAACTTTATCATAACCGAATCTTATAGAAACGGGTGATGGCCGTTTAGTTCTTTTATGTCAAGGTTAGGATTAACCATCGATCTAGAAATCTCGAGTACTGGTTGGTGGATGGTTATAGATCTTTAATAAAACGATTAAGCTTATAACCAACATGGCATTTGCAATTTCAGTATAACTTGAGTTGGAACTTACCTTCCACAAGTTTAAAAAAGCTTCACTCTGATAGACAATATCGGACCCTTTAATTGCTTTTCGCTAGCTTATCAATATAGAGATTCCCCGTCGGATAGCAGCAAGGGGTTTGATACCCTCGGGAGCGCTCTATCCCCCTATATAAAGGATGAAAACCTGATTACCCAGGTATTTAGATTTATTTGAACCAAGTGAATCCCATATTGGGGGGTTCTAACCTGTTTTTATACCATTACTGGTGATTTCCTGAAAACAAACCTCCATCCTAGATGGCACCTTTGTTTGGCTTACTCAGGCCCATAAGTTTAGGATGATCGTATTAGGCTTTATACCTATTAGACATAGCTTCAAGGTAACTCTTTAATCGTCAGAAAAATATTGCAAGTCAAGGCTTGTTAAGATTCCAACCCCTTAGTCAAGGTTTTAATTTCTATGGGATGATTCTGGCATAAAACTTTAGTAGAGCTTTCATGGCCTAGCTTAACCTGAGCATACCCTATCTCAATTGAGGCATGATCAGGTTCTCCAGGCAACACCGGCCAATGTTAATAGGTGCCAGTTTATTTAGGAAATCAATAGCTACTGATCAATAGAGGCCAACGGTTAACATATTAGATTTGGCAACATTAAGAGAAGTGAGTATACGATCCCCGCTTTGGCATTGTCAAGGTAGGGCGCATCAGGAAAGTTGCCAAGTTCAGATTACATTTGAGATGATAACAGTGCAGGTGGTAGCCTTGGGGTATACCAACTTTCAGCATGAGGGTTCTCCATTTATAAAGGTGGTGCATGGCATGAGTCCATTTTTGATCTCAAAATTTAATATTAAGTAAAGGGCAAAAGCAAAGTAAATATAGTTTTCCCTACTAGGGTAGTGATATTGACCATGGGGAAACAGTATAAGAACCACTTTATTTAACTTGCTTATGATAGTTTAACGGACAACCATCCACCACATTACAAGATGTGGCCAAAGGTCACCTGTTACAACAATCTAACTAATGGGGCTTCGGTGGAGCTGCCAAGGCACAAAGAGCTAAAGTTGAACCAAAAGCTTATTATCAAAGTAAAAGGGTACCCACACAGAATGAGTAAAAACACCTGGGAATCTCAAGACAGTTTCAACTTAAATCAAAGATGCTTTTTATATCAAACATTAGGGAACTGGTGCAAGGCAGAAGAAGGAAAACACAAGGGTCAGCAAACTTCTGGCTGCATGATCAGATCTAACCTTCAGATCTCAAACAACCTGCCAATGCGCAACCAAGGGACCTGGCGTCGCACATTAAATCTGAGTTATGCCAAGCTTCAAAAGGTAGGTGCTCAATGTCTGAGTAGCATTTTATCAAGGATGCAAAGCAAAGTTCCACAGACAAATTAAGTCAGTTTGTGACAAGAGGAGAACCTTAGCCCACTTTAAGCATGTAAAAAACCTTCAATAGCTGTTAAAACTATCAAAATTATAGATATGTTGGTTGTAAACTAAGATCATATTTTTATCATAGTTCATTATATTAGCTCCAGGAGTTATGCTTATCGGGGCTTCTGAGACCGGTAATACTTAAGTCCATTATGGTTTTAGTATTGTGAAGGAGACAAAATCTGAAAGTAAGATATTGCAATCAATATTACAATGGGGTAAAAGCTGCACTGGTAACTTTGCACTCAAAAAAGTATAGCTGTATTGGACAGTATACCACAAAATAAACGTGAAGGTTGATATGAAACTATACCTTTAGCCTTTAGAATTCCCTAAAGTTGCCATTGTAAAATTGGGTACTGCCAATGGTAAAGATCCATCGTGATTATAAGCCAAAGTGTTTGCCGATGAGATTGATAGCCATAATGCATGTTGCCACATCCATCCTGGTTACAAACTGCGTCCTTTCCAATATATACATCAAGGCCTCTTAGAGATAGTTGGTGCTTATCCCTCTCTGCGGTGCCCAAATGCTCCTACACTTCTCAGCTTTTGGCTGGCGATAGGTTGCTGACATCATCATGAGGGTCTGGCCTGAGGTCAGGTACATCTCCTGAGTGAGATGGATATTGGTCATCAGGATTGTGTGTGACAGACTCAGCTAAATAATTTTAGTAACTCATTGTAATCAGCTGGATTATTCAAGATGGATTTGACTGGATAATTTTGGTATTTCAAACGGAAATGGAATGGGGATATGGGATGGGTCAATTGGGTGACAGTTCAATAGTACTAATCTATCATAAATTGGGGATGTAAATTTATAAATGCTTAATTTAAAATTCAGAAATGCTAGCAAAATGTACAATGGTGGATTGGGGATCAATATTCAGGAAGATATCACTAATGGGATAAGGGCATTGGTGAGATCTACAAGGCGGTAAGGGATTATTGCATAAATCAATAGCCTATGGTTGGTCAAACCCCAAAATTACACTTTCCCCCACTTGACCAAACATAGGGGATTAACTCATTATCTGCAGTCAGTAGTGAATTTATTGATTAGTGGGGCTGGCAGTTTGACACCCTTCTGGAATCGCTTCAGAAATCTAGCATGTACTCAGTTAATGATGCGCCCTTTTATGGTGTCCTCAATTGTGCACACATTGGTCAAAGTCTTTTTGATGACCCTGAAAAGTCCTTTCTGGATATGTTCAATCTTTCTTGTTCAGCTGAACCCATGCTTGCCATAGTAAAGCACTTGCTCCCCTACATGGAAGCAGGGTAGGGGATGGCAGTTCTGATTGTCACAATCTCTGTATCTCATTTTCTGGGAATGTGCATTCAAGTAAGCCTCAGTTTGAAGGTTGATCAATGTTTAAACAAGGTTGTACAAATATTGAGTGGAGGTCATTTCCTCTCCATAAGCTGGAATATAGAATTAGAGGTAGCACTGGTTGTTGTCCATATAAAAGCTGAAAGGGGGATCTTCCTGTGGAAGAATGGCATGTAATATTATTTGTGAAGATGGTGGAAGGCAAGAGGAGGTTCCAACTAGATAGTTTCCTGACGCCAATTTCTTTAGGATACCAACTAAGGTAACATTGACCTACTCCACCATTCCATTGGTTTTGGGGTGATAGGGCGCTGACAGGACTCCCCTGAACCCCCCTAAAATTGTTGAGCTTAGAATTTGCCTGAGAGGTGTAGTGAGTTCCATTATCCAAAATAAGGAATTGGGGACACCCATGGGTTGGAATTTCAGTTGACCACATTGTACAACCCATTGACCAATTAATTAATTTTATGATTGATTACAATCATATATATCTCAGCAACGGTTGTCAACTGAAGTTATTCTTGTCAGGAATTTCCTGACAATATTGAGCATGAATTTGATGAGGGAACAACACCTGATAGTCAAGTTATTGCAGTAAACAATTCAATATCTCAGCAGCGGTCACAAACTAAAGATATTCTCATCAGGAATCATCCCTGATGACATTAAGCAAAAAATTCAATGTGGGTATTGGGATTTGAGATAACAAGCAAATTGAAGTCCCCACTTCTGAATTGAGCCATAATGAGTTGATTAACAAATCTATCTTAATGAAAATGACTTCAGGATTCTCATCCCCAATTCCTGAGTCACATGGAGTGGCGTTTCCACCATTTCAGTCAGGTGGGCAGTGAAATACATTGAGAATTCTTGTGGGGCAGTTAATCCAGAAGACCAGGAAAGATTCTGAACAGATAGGGCTGCGATAATCCTTGTGGCACCATGTCCCCACTCACCCTATAAATATTGATACCTTTTTTTTAGTACTAGATGTTAGTATTGATACCTTTTAACTAATAAAATATTTTGTATTCTAAACATTTATATTTCCTTCTTGACCCTTTTGCATATTTCAGCTTTGAACCACCTTTGGGCCTCGGTGACAGTCTAAAGAACTGTAATGCTGACAGTAGTAGCAACACCTGATAGTCAAATTATGGGGAAACATTCAGATCAAATGGATGGGGAGTTGCTGGAAACTACCTAAGCGTTATAACGCTTGTGGTAAATGGTAGAATTGTCATCAGCCAACATAATTGGTTTTGAGTTCCTAAAACCAATAAACTGGTCACCAAACAGCCAAGGATTATGCTACCTAAGAAAAACTTTCAGAGGTACCTGATGAGATTTACTGCCTAAAACATGAGGGTCAAACCAGGATAGGAGAGCAAATAATTCCCAGTGGACAGCTGAAAGGTTGTGTGCCAATTTTACTATTAAAACCAGATATTCTTAATATAATTAGAATCAAACTTGACAATAGCTTAGTTGTTTTATATTGGTTGGATAACATTACTCTTGCGATAAAAATGCAAGGATCAGATATCATTAGGCTGTTGTTATCAAGTCTCCACTTGGCTCTGCAAGAATAGAATAGGGAAAGTATTCCCTACCAGTACTAAAATAGCTTCAGGACTAAGAAGCGCCTGTCTAGTGTTGGACTTTTACTCAACGTGGCTTTTGGGCAATCAATCATAATAATAGTATTCATACTATTATTGCCACAGTTTACATAATATCAAACAATCAACGCAAGTGGACAAGGATATGTGCAGTTAGGATCTAGGCGCAGAAGTGAGCAACCATCCAGCAGCCCACTTTTTTTACCATGTTTGTATATACCATTCTCCAAAAATTGAACTTTATGGTTGTCACAGCCCCAGGTCGCTAATTGGCTTGGCTTTGACCCAATTTGTAAGGTGGTCAATGGCGACCACAATGTCTTGAACTGGCTCCACTGGTGGTTAATGGTCCCACAATGTCAATCAACAAGGTGTTTAATGCTAAGTTCAGTTTGATCAGTTATTATGAGGTGCTTTTCAAGTATGACACTTCCACTTGACGCTATCTGAAGCAGTTGAGAGCTTTGTGGATATCAAAGTTCACCAATTCCCAGTAAAAGTTTGTTTAAGTTGCTTGATCATCTTATTAAATCCTCTATGGCCTGTGGCTTTATGACCCCCAATGATCAGGTCCATACAATCAGCAGGTCATGGTATAATACTTGTAGTATTCAGATTAATTTGAAAAGTTTAACATCCCTGATGGCGGTGTTCCTCATCAAACAGTCTAGGGCGCGCCGTACTTCTTTGGGATCATTATTGTATTCCTTGCTCAGCATTTTATCATATATGCTATCAGACAGATTACAGTCAACACAAAAGTGGGTATTCTAAACAGTCCATCAGTGTTCTGATGGTTCACTCCAGGCCAGTGTTGGATCTCAAAGTTGTATGCCTGAAACTTCAATGCCCAGCATGCTAGGTGCCCCTCCATCTCCTTGAGGTTCTGAAGCTATCTAAGCAATAAGTGGTCAGTTACCACCTTGAAATACACTCCATGGACGTAAAACTGAATTACTTGCAGGCATAGATCACCACTAGACATTACTTCTAGGTGACTGTATAATTCCATTCATGTACATCTAGAGTTTGACTGAAATATGCTATGGGATGTTCTAAACCTTCATTGTCAAGTTAGAATAACATGATCCCTACAGTGGTAAGAGAAAAACTGTCTGTATTTCAAACGGATTATTGAAATTCAGATATACTAATATCAGCACTAAGGCAAGACATGTGCAGAGTTGGTCAAATGCCATCTGGCAGGTCAGCATCTATTTGAATTTGGGTACCGTTCTTCAACAGATAGAATAGTGGTTCCCCTATCTTACTGAATTTCTCTATTAACTACTGGTAGTAGTTGATCACTCATAAAAACCCCATAAATCTTACTACTGGTCAGCGTTCTAAAATTTTCAATGGCATCAGCTTTAGCCATCTGAGGTCATAGGCCCTTTTTTAATAATAAAGCACAGGTACTCAAGCTGTTCTCTAAAAAATTTTCATCTCTGGGGCTTGATTATCAAAAACTTGATGGCGGCAAGTTGATAAAAAACTTCTTCTAAATGCTGCAAATGTTCACCAAACGTCCTCAAAAATGTTAATATCATCTAAAAAACTAAAACACATGAGGTCTTAAGATCTCTCATGATGCTGTCCATGGCCTATTGGAATGTGGCAGGGGCATTGCATAGCCCTTGTGGCATTTGCATGGTGTAACGAACAAGTTCACACCAATATTCCCTAAGGAAATCAGGAAGTAAGAGCCACATAACTGAATCTACTAGGGACCAGCCCTCCAGAGCCAATCCCTGAACCCACCCCCCAAGTTTCGCCATTGCCATGTGCCCTCAGATCCCTGTCCACATGCTGTAGGAGGATACCAAGCTGCACGCCAATGCCACACCATGCCCACTATTGGAGCCATGTCTGCTGATCTGATTATTCTATTTTAAAATAAAATATTTTTTGATTCTGCCAATAAATCTTTATTTGATTTTAGAATTTATTGTAGAAGACTTAACTTGCTATTGAAGCCAGCCTATCCTCAAATATATAGTGCTTTTGCAAATATAAAATAATCTTTCCTTTATGCCAAGCTCTCCTGAACCGTCCAGCACATCTCAGGTGAAGATTCCATTCACCATGGAATCATCATCCAAAACGCTCATAAGTCTGATGTCATATTGACTTGGATGCATTTTGACCTTAGACCAACATATTTCCCTTGCTTTGAATTCCCTTTATTCAGGTTTATTCTTATTAATTTCCTATTTGGATCAAGTACTAACTGATCCATAGCAATTTACAGATCAGGTAACACCTGATATACTACATTACCCCCCTGTGAAGATCAGAATCCCTGGGCCATCCCCAGGTACTGCGCGCCAACTTCTCCCTTTTGCCACGTTGTCTCCTCCTTTAGATCACCTTTCCACTTCACTCACGCATGCGGCCAGCCCTTTGCCCATCTCCCAAGCTCTGGATCCGATGCTCTGCGCTTATCTGCCTGTCACTCTCAGTGGGCCCTCGCCTGTACCAAACAACCCTGTAACTTCTCCTCGGTATACATTTGGGCACATGCTGTCCCACCCAGCCCTCAGTATGCTCCATTCATGGCTCCTCCAGACGCTCTTTGTGGATCCGCCTGTTACTTCTGGTGGGCCACCGCCCACTTCAAACTTCCCCATAGTTCTCCCTCAGTATCTGCCAGGGCACGTGCCATCTCATCTGCCCCCCAGAACACTCTGTTCATGGCCCTTCTGGACACTCCACATGGATCTGCCTATTGCTTTTGATGGTCTACCACCCACCCCACACTTCCCCAAAGATTTCTCTCAATATCCACCATGGCTAACGCCATTTCATCTGCCCCCAGTACAACTCATCTACAGCTCCTTTGGACGCCTTTTGGGTATCTGCCTGATGCTCCTGATGGGCCACTTCCCGCACCATACTCCTCCATTGATTCTCCTCGACATCTGCCATGGCCTGCGCCATTTCATACATCCCCCAGTACACTTCACTCCCCATTTCTCCAAAAACTTGAGCCAACCACATCTGGCACTTCACTCGTGACGCCTCTTTCAGATCACCATAGACCCATTCCTTTTCTTTCCAAACCTCCACCTCCTTCACCTCACAATCAGTCCCTTCCTCCCCTTCTGAAACATCCACCTCCTTTGACTCACAGCCATATCATTCCTCCCCTTCCAGAACATCCACCTCCTTCCACTCACGGCCAAACCAAGAACAAGTTGAGTTGAGTCTAATGTAACGAATAAGTTTGCACCAATATTCCCTAAGGAAATTGGGAAGTAAGAGCTACATAACTGACTCTACTAGGGACCATCCCGCCAGAGCCAATCCCTGAACTCACCCACCAAGTTTCGCCATTGCCACATGCCCTTTGGATCCCTGTCCACATGCTGTAGGAGGATACTGAGTTGCATGCCAACGCCACACCATGCCCACTATTGGAGCCCATGACTTCCAATCCGATTTATTTTAAAAAATAAAATACTCTTTTTGATTCCACCAACAAATCTTTATTTGATTTTAGAATTTATTGTAGAAGACTCAACTGGCTATTCAAGACATTTTATTCTCAAATATATATTGCTTTTGCAAGTATAAAATAAGCTTTCCTTTATGCAAGCTCTCCTGAACTGTCCAGCACATCTCAGGAGAAGATTCCATTCCCCATGGAATCATCATCCAAAATGCTCATAAGTCCAACGTCATATTGACTCGGATGCATTTTGGCCTCAGATAAACGAATTTCCCTCACTCCAAATTCCCTTTATTTAGGTTCTTTCTTATTAATTTCCTATTTAGATTGAGTACTAACTGATCCATCACAATATACGGATCAGCTACCACCTGATCAGTTACACATGGGTTGTAACAGCCCTTGCATCATTATAATGGCATGCATCTCTTAATCTTCCAGTAGCAGCTCTATCTGCCAGTAAATGGAGATCAGATCCATGGCGGAAATATATTTAGCTCCACTAAGTTAGTCAATTGCATCACTAAGCTGAGGAAAAGGGGAATATTCTCTCTTCATTATATTGTTGAGCCATGCATAATCAATTACCACACAATTGGAACCATTTTCTTTTTTACTATTAGAGCTGGCGACACCCATGGACACTTTGATGGTACCAGCATGCCTCTCTGCACTAGTTAGTTGATATCTTCATTAGCTACCTCATCCGCCATCCTGGACTGGCGGATTGGCAGATGGGCTCCTGTGTTGATATAATGTAACACATCCTCAGCACTTCAAAAATTAAAATTGTCTGCTTCAAAAATTTGTTTGCACTTCTTGAATAGAGCCATCACTTGTTTTTTCTCATCCTATGACAGGATAATAAGAATTCGCAGGTTATGACTGAGTGGATGGCCTGATGATTTTCTTCCCTCTGCCAAACTTTTTAACGTCCCAAACTCAAGTATGTCTCTCACCTCTTCTGTTTTAGGATGTGTAGAAAAGTGATGATTTGGTGTCACTTCACCTGAATTGGACGTAGATGAAAGTTAGCTAAAAATATGCTGATCTCCCTATGATCTTGGAGAACAAGCCCTGGTGCTATGATTGGTTCTTGATGGGAGCAGTAAAATGGTGAACACTTCACCATATAAATCTGATGGTATCTGTACATCGATGTCTGTCTTCACTATGACCTGGTGGCCAGGCAGAATAGTCAGTTGTTTGCCTGCTCTCAAAGGAACTCCTTTCAATTCAAAAATTTGATGCAGTAAATGTCAAGTCCACCCACGCACTTTTTGATAACTGATGGGTATGATACCATCCTTGAAAACCAGATTTATGAATAGTAAAGCTCATTCTCCATCTGCTTGTCTCCACGACAGTAATACATTGGCAGGTTCTGACTGAGAATCACCATGTTGTTTTCCTTGAAGTCAGTATTGACGCTGTACATCCTCATAAAAGAGTTTCACAATGAGTATGTCATAATGGGCATTTGGTAAGACAATCGCAGGTGATAATGTATTGATAGAATTAAACCTTAGGGGTAGAGTGTGTAAGCACTATCAAGGTGGTGTAATCAGGCCCCCCAGTTCTGTATTCCTAACGGTGGTTGATTCCAGTGATAGCCCCGGTTCTGACTAGTTTGGTTGGTACAATGTTTATTGGAGCTCTGCTATCTACTATAGATCTGACTTAAACTTTAAATATGTTAATATCAATTTAATTACAGTCAGAATAGTAAGAGTCATGGTATTTATTAAATTTACGCACGATTGTCAGCTTGGCCCATATAAGACTGCATCTTGTTGCAGGGCAGAGGGCTGGGTTTCTTTATCTTGCCGAGGAGAATGGCTACATTGACTCCTTCTAATCTTGTCACGCTCCAGAAATAACCAGTAATTGTGCTGTTCCAGCTGTTGTGCATAGGGTTTTGATACCACTTCAGCTACTTGTCCCATGTGATTCTCCTGACGTGAGTGGGTGGTGACAGATAGTATGTCATTGGCCACAACAGGTCAGAAGATCAAAGGTTTCTCATTGTCATAAGGCGGTATAGGATATATTGAGATCTAGCGGTGGTAGAATATCATAGTTTTACTCTGCCCACTCTACCCCCTGCTCCTTAGTTCCTGCCAGTCCCATGTGGTGCACTTTGAGTTTGGATACTTTAGCAGTGCATTGGCCTCATAATGCCTTTTACACTGCATTGGTGGCAGGTGGTAAGGTGGATGTCAGTTTTTCTGGGTCAGTTGGCGGTTGGTCAAATCTCTTAGGTGTCTTGTTGGAGGGGTTTGCCTCAGACTTCCCAGTTCTTGTGGTGCCCTTTGTTGGGTGCATCAAAGGTTGCAGTGCAGAGATGCAGATAATTTACCATCTGTGATACGTTGTATTATTTGTTCAACACAGGTAACATGACTCAGTATAGCTCCTTATATGGCTCACAAGCATTATGGAAGGCGATACAAGAGTCATAATTATTCAAGACTTTAATGCTATACCTGGGCTTCGAGGTAAAAACTTCCAGCAAACTCTATGATCTGCTCATACTTTTTGAACAAGATATTGAGTAAGCGGTTTTTTTGGTAGTCATCATCTCCGCCCCGCCAAACTCTTATATGATGATGTTTTCACGTTACAGTAGGACAGCCCAGTATCACTGATTTTGGACATTACTAACTCTTGGCTCTCTGGGTCTAGAGAGTTTGTCAAGGTCACCAGTTTGGCCTTGCCACTCGCGCCATCTATACTTATTACAAATATTGACAAGAATATGTGGATGTTCCACTTCTTGTCAAAATTTGGCAATTGATGGTATAACCCTAAATCCACTGATGTCCTGATGGCTTGGCTTAGACTTTGTGGCGCATGTGGTAGGTCCTCACCATTGGTTCTGAAGCCAAAGTTCAGATGAGATGATGTGGATGACCTGGCAACAAGCATAGGATGAGCTAGTGTTTTGTCACAGTGTTCAGGGGTATCTGAAGTGGCACAGATAGGGGTTTTTGAGATGGTAGTTTAGGTCAATCTGTTAGGTGTAGGTATTGAAGTCAAAACCTCAATGATGTTTCTTCTAAGAAAGCATGATCAATTTCTAGACTTAAAGTCATTCAGTCTTGATTTGTGCGCATTTATAGAAGTTTCCCTTAACCTTTAGGTGGAAGGGCCATGATGACAACTACAGAGGTCTCCTCTTTTTTATCCTGAAATCATTGTAACTTGTTGGTCAGATACTGGTGCTCATGCTGCATTGTTTAATCAACTTTTAAAAGTCATAGCTCTCCCATATTGAGTCAGGCTTTCAGGGCACCATCCTCACAGTGAGTTGGGTAACTCTCACACCCTGATCCTGGGACAGGTCATCCAAAGTCTTGATTTCTCCATATAAGCAGTTCAAAGATTGGATGGCGCTGTTCAGATTCTCTTCAAAACTGAAAATTCTGTTCTGACCAGCATCGGTGTTTTGTTTGAGGTCCTGGAGTTGATTATGGTGATTAATCAATGCATTTAATAGGCAGATAGGCAGCAGTCCAGTTCCTCCACCAGCAGGTAAATGTGATGCCTGTCTGAGCATGGGCCTCATGGTCCACAGCCTCCATGGCTGCATGTCACCTTACTTCTAACTTTAGATAATCTTCAACTTACCTGCAGTGATGAGTTACATCAGTTACTTATTGGGCTGACACCCCACACTGATACAATATCTCCTTAATGATGCGGGCCAGATTGCCATTTGTTTAATTAGACAGATCATCTTCATAGCAATTGGCTTCAATTGCTTGACGTTAATTATGTTGCACAACCGCATGAATTTCTTGGAAGGTTTTTTTGGCCAATCTTCCCTCAACTGGTTATCTTGCGCTGAGATTCTGTGAACTCAACTAGTCTTTTGTTTGCAATTTGTTGTCAGGTGAGGATCCACATGGACTGACAGATTGATGGCTGAATATACTGGGCGATCATTTCAGTTATATGAACCTGGGTAGTGAGTTTCTTGATTATAGTAGACATCTTCATATATAGAATAGCTGATAGTTTGCATATAAGTAGTCTTGATTTTGATAGTATCTGAAAATCCCTAGATGAGCTTCATTTATTGCTTCAGTGAATAGGCAGTAACCATGGAGGAGACACTCCATGACTTTATCAACATGTTCAGGGAGTACATTAGCCAGATCTAGAGTCTGGAAGGCCAGAAGTCCCACTGGGACAAGCTTCATGGCAAGAGCATCGTTCTCCTCATTGTCCATGCTGCTGAGGTGGAAATGGTCTCGCTATGCTTGTCAGTATCCATGGGTTGAGGGGTCTACTTGCCCTTGAAGCCAATGGCGAAGCTATTGGTGTCTTGACTAAAATTAGTTGGTTCCTAGAAATCTTATATGGTGTTGTCAGATATGCCCCTGTAATGAGCACCAGAATGTTGTAATTGGTATTAAGATGGGGTAAAATATGCATAGGTAACTTTGCACTAAAAAGGGTATGACTGTATGAGGACATTATACTGAGTAATAAACTTGAAGAACGATATGAAAATACGCCTTATTAATTTGTAAATTCCCTGAATTTTCCATAGTCTCATTGGGTAAGTTCAGTAGTAGAGATCCATTATGATTATATGCTAAAGGTTTGCTGCTATATCAATAGCCAGAATGTGCATTGCCATTTTGTCCTGTTCCAATTCGCAGCCTTTCCAGTATAAACTTTAAGTCCTCTTGGAGATATTTGGTGCGCCTGTCAAGTCCTGAAGTCTTCTTGCTCGCTTATTAAAATCTGCACATATATTTTGAAAGAAGTTCAGACAAAATATCCTCAATTTTTCGCCAGTGTCTTATGCTATATAGACCGTTTGGAAGCTCACTAGGCCTATCTAAAATTAAAATACTTTTTTACCTTCTTTGGCTATTTTTCCCCTATGAATTTGGGAACTTTTACTGATGCAGGAAAATATACAAACTGTCGATTTTTGTTCTAACAGCTTGTTGAAACTCTTAAAAAGAACCAACTCTGATAAAATAACCAGATAAAAGAGAAAATAAGTGAGTATATTATTTACTAAAAGATATAAATTAATGATCTTTTCACTTGGCCAGGTGCTGATATTTATACCTCTAGGGCATCTCCTGGCCCTACTTTGAGCACACAATTTTCCATAGATATTATTTTCCAACCAAGTTCAGCCAAAGAACTGATACAACAGCGACCTTTTATTAAATCTATTGGTAAAAAAGACTCTCAAACTTGGGAAGATTTCAGGTATAAAAATTGCAATATATAAAGCAAAATTGTCCTGAGGTCAGCACGAATTGAGTTTTGTCATATAGCTGACCAAATGTGTTTATTAAGAGAATTGGCATCGATTTAAGGTTAATGAAATACCCCTAATTGAGACATCAGCAGGCCTCTTGATAGCACCAGGTACTCCCATTTGAGCTGCCTATGTGCAAGTGCGATTGTGTTAGTTTCAAGCATTGAAATACAAAATTTGAAATAGAGGGAAAATGATTGCAATAAAGTGAGGGGAAATCTTATAGATGTCATTAGCCCATGGGATTTTTAAAGCAAATTTAAATACCAATCTTAGGGCAATTTCTTGAATATTGTGTCAATTTTATGCACGGTTTATTATGAAGGGTTGCCAAATTTATCTTCAGTGTAATCAAGAAAATTTGATGGTTTTTGAAGGGTTTATACTCAATCCAACCACCAGAATCTGACAGCACCATCCTTCTCCACAATGCCCAAATATTCCTACATTTCCCATTTTTAGTTAAGTGATAAAGGTGCTGATGTTGTCATGAGAGTCTGTCCTGATGTCAGGTAAATCTCACGAGAAAAATGGGCATTTGTCAGCAGGACCATGTGTGACAAACTAAGTTGAATAATTCTGATAATTCATCATAATTGGCTGGAACATTCAAAAAAGATTTGACTGGTCAATTTTGGTAGTCCTTAATGGAAATGGAATTTGGATGTAAGATAGGTCAACCAGATGACAGTTTGATAGGATTTGATCTTACAAAAATTGGGAATATAAATTTATAAATGCTTAATTTGGGATTGGAAATGCTATCAAAATAAATAATAAGCAGATTTATGGGGTCATCTTCCAGGAGATATCATATGTGGAAAAGTGCATCAGTGAGGTCTATAGGGCCGTAGTGGAGTATTACAGAAGTTGATATACTATGGATGGTCAAGACCTAAATCGCAACATAAGATATGTCAGCAAGGACTTGATAAGGACTGGAAGTAGATGCTTCTTCTTCCTGATATGTGCTGATACTGTTATATGATAAGCTAGAACCATGATGGAAAGCTGCTGGTGATTATTCAAACATTCTATAATTCTATTTGCACTCCTTATCTTTATCTCAATAATAAGTTGATGAAAAACCTTTAAAATCAGCTGAGGTAATTGACATATACTGCTCTGCTTTTCCGATTGGTATAGTCTACTATATATACTGTAAATCTTCTTACACTAGAGCTAGTGATCTGGTACGTGGATGTAGTTGACAAACTTCTAATTGATTTACCCCATCAACCTTGGTGATATTTGTTCAATGATTGAATTAGCAATATAGATAGCCTATCCTATTATAAGAAACTTTTACAGGAATTACCTTTATTTGATCTAGTAGATAAAATGTATGCAGAATTTAATGTGTGGTGGTTAATATATTTGTTTATAATTTTTAACTACATAAAGAACATACCTTAATTTTTAAAAATCTCCTAAAAACATAGCTTTTCTGATTGAATAAGTTAAGCAATTTATTAGTAAGCGACTCCCTTGAATCATAGTAATTTAATGTCAGTGCAACTTTAGTTTTTCTATCTGTAGGCTAAGGCATTTCTCAAAGGGGTGGCTCTTAAGTTCTTTGGATACACCAGTCTGCTTACCTAATTGCGTAACAATCTGGCTCTTGGAGTTATACCATGGATGGTTTAGTAATAGCATTTGGAACCATATTACAAACGTGCACCCTGACACAAGTCCACAGATTTAGGAGCTACATCCTCAATTTGATAGGTTCCCTCAATAATTGTGAACTTGATGCTTATTGTGATAAAAAACTCACCCTTTAATAAAGTTTATTTGGGTGATGTAGTTATATGAAGCTCACCATTATGATCCATAATATAGTCTAATTTTGAAGAATTATCATGATAATATATCTAAGATTATAAAGTTTCATTGTAATGAATTACTAATCCTAGGCCATAAAAAAACTAAAAATTGGAGCCAGCCTTCAACTTTTACTGGCACCAAATGATTTAGTTGCAGAATTTTAAGCTAACTAAGTCATCCACTGCGCCTTCCATATCTTCCCAACCGTTACAGATATAAGTCTAAGATCAGTTTTATCAAGAAAAATTTATGGGAGTATGAAATAAATAGGCAGTCTAACGTTTGCTTCTAGATATAAATTATTTAAAGATTTTAAGTATGCATTAAACTTGTGACATCAAAAATCTAGATCACCTTATCAGAGTAACTGGCACAGACTTAATAGTTTCCTACTGAATGGGTAACATTTTATAGTAACTGGGGCTCTGACATATGTTTAATATGGCAGTCTGGTAAGTAACTGCTAAATAACCCCAAGAAATGTAAAGTTTCTCATTCTATCATGAAGCACAAAACATTCAGATGAATTTACCACCCTGTAATTGTAATATCTACCCATTTGATTTAGTATTGCTATGACTTTATGTCCCTTTAGTACCATGCATATGATCAGCCACTAAAATTGTACATCTTTTAAGTTGGAATAATTGAGGTGCTGAAAGTGGTGCAGGCCTTTGTTAATTTTTTCAATTGTTAACTATATAACGCTGGCCCATTTATAATCACCATAATCTATGATAACCTCTACTTTAATTTCGTTTTACCCAATAAAGTCCAAGAAAGAGAAAACCTAGTTTCCATCTTTTTATAAAATTAATATTTTCTTGGTTTACAGAACATAATCAACTTTCCTATTTTATGATTGGATTTCCATATAAGGTCAGCCTTACCTTTTTTATCTATATGTCTATTTGAGTTTTTCTTGTAGTTTATAGGATATGTAATATCTTAGTCAAAACCATCATCTTGGTTCCTAATAAGTAGGCTGACCATCTAAAGAGGGTGATTGTTTCCTATAATATGTATACGGTGATTCTTTTAAAGGGTAGCCAATTTAGTGAGATGGGTCAAGATAACCAATCTAGTATCCTACCTAGCTGATACATAAAATCTTAGATAATATTTATGTATATGATCTAACTGTTTATATGGCCCTCTTATCACAGATGATGAGATGATGTGCAATAAGGCTTACTATGTAGAACTTAATAATCTGTTACCAAGATAGGGTGTGACATGTGATCCTATATTGGATATAATTTCCTTTGGTAAGCCATGCTAGGGAATAACTCCTCTATAACACCAGTGCCGCCTTTGAAGTAACGTCTATAAGGCAAAAAAATTCTGTATAATCTAGATCCCTTGATACCACCATCAAGGAATCATCCATAAGAGCTTAAGTAATCATGTGAAAAGTCTGCAATTATAAAAATTAGGGGGTTGTTTGGTAGCTGTAGGACTAGATTCCCTTACATTAAGTATCAAACTAAATATCAAGCACAAACATACCTATCTAATTGTTCTCAATCATTACTATTAGCTGGCAATTAGTAAAATTGCAATATCAAGTCTTTATTTTTAATTCCTGGTGCCGCATAATGGATGCTCATGACATGCTACCCAAGCTTTTACTTTAGTGTTTCTCTTGGTATCTATACTTTACCTTAGTGACAATTATGCTCATTGATTGAAAATCATTATACTGTTTATTATACGTATACTTAAGCTCATTCCACAGTCTTTTTTAAAAGATGGTCAATTAGGATGCCCATATACAACTATTCACTCCTTTAAAAACTTTTGTCAAGAGATCACATACTCTGAGGGAAGCACTGTGGAGAAATTAAATTTTTTTAATTCTGACTCAATAGCTCATATCATAATGTCTTCCTTAAAAATCTAGTGGTATTTAATGCGATACAGAAGTTGGATTCAATCTTGTAATCACATTGAATTAATTTTATATGTAAAAGGGCTCATCTCTGATCCAATTATCATGTTGATAAAGATTCTAAGGTTCAATGATTAGCATGGGTTTAAAAGTGCCTATATTATACAAGAGGTGCTTAGCCATTCTGTAAGGGTATAAGAATTTAAGAAATATTTAATATATATTGAGTGGTTGACAAATGTAGAAAAATCTCTTGACTATGAATCAGCCCAATTACTCTAATATATTTTATGTAATTGCAAAAATACATCTCCATTAAGGATTACTTGATTTTCTAGTTTTATAATGTAAAGTTTTCTTGTTTGTAGTGATAAAACCAAGGGATTTTAGTGTGCAATTTAAACTTGTGTATTTATTAAACCTTCATTCTTTTAAACCAAAACATGTTGTATAGGTCAGGTGAGTTAAGATAATTGAGTAAGAAATGTCTCTTAAAAACTTCTGGAGAAAGTTAAAACTTTAAAATCTCGCATTCACTTTAACAAATGGGGTTTATATACCCTTAAATCTTAGGTTGTCAGGACATATTGCAATCGCTTTTAGAAGCATATCTTTAAAGAGATCTTTACTTTTGCTTATTGAATTGAATATACTTATTATAAATGTTATTCAAATTTATAGTTTACTTTTACTTATTCAGAATCTTTACCATGGTCCACTTAAATTGTGTTAGGAATCCAGTGTGCTAAGGAAAGACTTGGCTTCCTTTGTGGGTGCTCTAGCACACACAGGAGCAGCCATAGTCCACAAGGCACTTATGGGGGAAAGGTGCCTGAGTGGCCCTGTTGGAGTAGGAGTTGGAAAGGGGACAACTCAAGGAACTGTTTACCATGTATCGTTTTATTTATTTGAATATTTAAAGTAAAGCTATTTTCAATAGATATGTTAATTAAACCATAAGGAAAACTTTAATAAAAGTATAATTCAACACCCTACAATTAGAAGTTTGCTGGGTTATATGATGGGATGGGGGGAAGTTGACAAGATGAACCACATTAGTATGGTTCAATCTAAAATTTTGAATCCCAAGATTACCATTTTGAATTTCCAATTTCATTCTGAAAGTATCAGCTGCCATTCCGAGCTATTATCAGGTCAATTTCCCCAAATCCCAAATGTACAAATTCATTTTTTGATTAAGAAGATAGTGTCAAGTTTGTTCCCTGTTTTGCCTCATTTTTTTGACTTTATGCTTGAAATAAATTTATTGGTAAGCTTTATTATATAGGTTGACTTCTGGGAGAACCAACTGTTTAGGAAGGAAATGGGGACTGTATTGTGGGGTTCCTTGACTCTTCTTAAGTATTCACAAAGTTGTTTACTTTTGTAATATTAATTTTGCTGATTGTGAGACTTGAGTGAAATATAGCTGAGAGGTAGATGGGGAAAGAGTGCATGACAAGCAGGGAGGGGCAGCTGCTACCCATCTCTCTTCAAAAGTATGCACTAGGTCAGAGATCTGGGTGAGGGGCAGGGCCTTGGGGTTTGAAACCTCTGTCAGGACAAAGCCTGACATTAAAGACATCCCTGCTATATCAGTTCTTATTGATAGAATATATGATATATGTAATCAGCTTAAACAATCAAAGATGATAGCAAAGTCACATAGCAGATGAATAATGAGTCAGATGAGTCGATTCAAGCTTATCAAATTTAGATCAAAAATTGGAACACCTGGGACCAGGTCTTAATAGTCCTAACTAGGAAGTTGACCACTAATCTAAGCTTTGGTTATCTAAGACATAAAGAGCCTAAAGAATCTAAAGCTAGATAAGAATCAAGTAAGCCCTAAAGCTAGTTTAATCAGTCTGAAAAGTGAATATAAGCTGAATATTTCTAAAATCATTCCTTGCAGTCAATAAAGTTAAGATGCTTCTAAATACTTAATTGATTTACTTGCTTTTGATCCTTAGTAAAGTACAAGGATTTTTTTATTAAGAATATATAAATTAAACAACTCTGAAATTCCAAATAATTCCTCTAACTCAATTTCACAGTTACCCACTGGCACTGGTATCTTGGCCCTAACAGGGGTTGGTCTAGCTGAAGCTCTACAACCTATATTAGGGCCCAACAGACCTTTATTCACAGATATTATATTTTTTATCCGCATCCTTCCCTTGCTATACTGGACTCTTAGCTCAGGCATGGCAAGTTCACTAGTTGCTATGCCAGACTGGGTTAAAGATATTCCAGTCCCTGACACCTTCTTAGTTTTAAAGGGTTGCACACCCCTGTCCAGATAATAGCTGGCACCTGAGGCCATACATTGCTTTTCCCTTTCCAGGATGGTCTCACGCCCCCTCAAGGGCTTTTGCAAGGGCATAATTCTTATGAGGGCGCAAATGTTAATGCCAGCTTACATGGCAGTATTATAGGAAGCAGGCACGGGGGCATCAGGATTCTTTTTGTGAAACACCTCCAGTAGCTCCTGGCAGTTGATAAAGTTCTTTTATGGGACACAACTACTTTCATATGCTGAGTATAATTTCCAAGACACCAAGTAATGCACTTGGCGTTTAACCCGCTTTGCATCCAAGAGCTTACCTACCTCAAACTCTGGGTCCCCTTCCACCATGGCGGCTCAATATTCACCAGTCTCTTGACTCTAAAGGGGAAGAGTGAGGAACAGTGGACCGAGGTATGAATTTTCCAGTGAGGAGGCAGTTCCAAGCGAAAAAGCACCGTTGTATAATAACTTGGTAACTGGAAATGGTCCTGAGCATTTACAAGCTGTTTTTGGCATGTACTTTCAGGTGTATATTCTTGGTATCCACCAAAATACGTCACCAGGTTGATGATTAAGCGCCTCACGTCTTTTCTTGTTCTTATAACGCTTGTCATCATTAATAGGTTTAGTTAGCTGGCTCTGTGCCTGTTTATGAACCTCCTATATGTGTGTGGCAAAGCTATCTGCTGCTGGAATGTTGCTGCGCGCTTGGGGCCCTATAGTAAAGGGGGTTTATACCCAAGGTTAACGTACATGGGTGACATCCCTGTTGAGGTGTGAAGAGAGACATTATATGAGAATTGGGATAGAGGAAAGTCATATGTCCATGTATCTTTGGAGGCAGTAGATAAGCATTGAAGATACTGATCTGGGGATTTGTTGGTGCATTCAGTTTAACCATCTGTTTATGGGTAGTAGGCTAACGATCTGCATGGCTTAATCCACAGCATATCATACAAGGCCTTTTAGGATCACGTGGTAAACTGAGGCCCCTGTCGCTAATTACTTTTTTGGAACCCCAAACAAGGAAAATTTCGTGTGCTACAAAGAGCTGTGCCATGTCTCAGCTGTATTGGTTGTCATTGTTGAGTAATTGACTGGACCTAATCATTGGATATTCAATAGGGACATAATAATGTTAGCATGCTTAAACTTATTATGGATTATAACAAATATCAGCGATTATGGATCAGGTATATTCTAAGCTTATGCAAAGCTTAGGATCCGCGGCCTAGCAATTTCACTTTATAATATTTGACTATTATGACACAGGCTCAAGGGCTTTGTTGGTTATTTCAGACTTAAATTAAGTTTTGACTTTATGACTCAGGCATGTGGGCTTTGTTGGTCTATGTTGAAATTAGTTTTTAATGTTGGTTGAGTTTTTAATCGAATTAATTACTAATTAGTGATATGAATCTCCTTGGTATGTGCTGCCAAAAACATGTGAAAGAGAATAGGTTCAGCTATTTGCAGACGCATCCAAAACGCCATCTTGAGAATGATGACGGTGTTTATACCAACCCTGAGGCTGAGCATAATGCCCTGAGTCAAAGTATCTGTAGACGTTCTTAACAAACATTTTATGTGGCCAAGTGCCATTGAAAATGAGACGTCATGGGTAAGATGTAAAGAACATCAAACCCTATAAATAACCCTCAAGTTGATGCTAATAAAAAACATTCAACTACTATGACTTGTTTATAATTTAACTTATAGACTTTTTGCATTTAGTACTTTACTTTGTAGTAGTCGGTACTTACTTGGGATTAGTAAAATCAGGGCGGCGTGCCATCGTCCAAGTAAATGACAGGGTATATAATTTGAGTACTACCAAGGAGTTATATCTTAACTTATAGTCATTGTCTGATCTATTGTCCCCATACAATAGACACTTGAAACCTTACCATACTACCAGAGAAGAACCAGCCATCAGAATAAGCACAAAAATCAACAAGTGGCGCTCATGTCTGGGATCACAGATGGTGACTGCGCTGAACAGGGGAGAAATCCCAATCAATTATTCATAACCATCACCGGACCCAATGGGAATACTGAAATGACTGTGTCTCAGATTAATTGGGATGATGTACCCATTATTACCTATCCCATCAAACCCATTTCACCTGAAGAGCTGGAACGTCTTGAGCAGCAGTTGTTAAGAGGGTATCAAATAGGACAAGGGCCCACGGACAATAGTAACATTCCTTTTTACCATCAATGACATCAAGATGTGTTGTGGATGAGATATATTGCTCATCATCAATTAAGTGTAGCTCAGATATGAAACAATTTAATTGAGATAGAGAATATCACCCAATACTTAATTGATTTTGTACATCCCACCTCTAGAAATTCTCAGATGACAATCGCCTGCCATCATGCAGCCATTACTGAGTTGGTGAACTTCTCTCGCAACTCCAGCCAGGCAGGCCAAATTTCAAATGAGCGATTGTAAGCCAACTTCGCTGAGGTCCGTTCTAGTTTGAAGGCAAATTACAACTTAGTCACTTGAGCTAATGACTGGGTAGCAGAATTAGCACAAGAGCTAAATGACAGATTGCATCCCATCTTTAGAAATTTCTTAGAGGAAAGAGGAGTCACCAAATCTTGGGTCAGCAATATCACTCAAAATTCTATTAACGTTTCAGAGTTCATGAGGCTTAATCATGAAGCCCAAGAGGCGCACTTAAACCATAACAATGAATTTTGTGACCAGTATTGACGTTTGAGTGCCCAAATTTCGCAGATTAAGGATGAATACACCGGAAAAATCAATTACTGGCAAACACAATTTGAGGACCAGCGGGCGAAAAATGAAAAAAATCAAGACTTTATTGATCGTCTCAATCTACAGATTAATAATCTCAATGGTGAT
>JAKSZP010005828.1:0-56784 GCA_022478985.1 Massospora cicadina | reverse complement strand
TTACTTTTCAGCACCATCTGAAGTGTGCAAAGGTATATTGATGACGTTCTATCCATTCAAACATGGCATCCTTTTTTAACAAAACAAATAGCAGCCCCCAATACAGCTAAAGTTAGGGATGAAGCACTGGTAGTAACTGACCATTCCCTAAAAAAACCTGCATGTCACGTTTACTATTAGGTTTAGTCATTTTTCAGATGGCATCCATCTTGGCTGGCTGTGGTTTCAGACCCTTGGAGTCTACCACAAACCCCAGGTATTCCAATTGATCTTTGAAGAAGTTACATTTTTGAGGCTTAATTTTGATGTTCATCTTGGTGAGCCGGCGGAATACTACTTCTAGATGATCGAGGTGCTCAGAAAAGGTTTGAGAGAAAACATTGATATCATCGAGGTATATGAGGACACATAACAGCTTCAGGTCACTGGGGATAGTGTACATGGCTCATTGGAATGTAGCCGGGGCGTTACACAATCCTTGGGTCATATGAGTCAGTTGAAAAAGGCCTTTGGATGGGATTATAGTACATTTCTACTGTTCTGCCATGGGCAACTTGATTTGCCAGTACCTAATATCAAGTTCATAGCTGAGAAGTAACGAGCTCCCCCTAACCAATCCAAAGAATTGTCAATCTGTGGCAAGGGATACAAGTCCTTTTTTGTAATATTATTGTGTTTCTGGTAGTATATTACTACACGGTTGGTGACATTATTCTTTTTTACAATTATAACAGAAGAAAACCATGGACTCTTGGACGGTTTGAGCATCCCTTGCTCCAGAAATTTATCAATTTCCTTGGTGACAACATCTTCCATTGTCATCAATTGGTGGATTGTCTGAGACCTTATGGGAGGATGATCTCCTGTGTCCATTTGATGGACCACCCCCTGAGCACACCCCAAGTCATGGTCATTGATAATGAAATTATCCTTATACTTCTGAATTAAAGTTATCACTTGGTTTTTTTGTTCTTTCAATAACCCTATTAAATTTTTCCGTGGTACCACTGTCATTACGCTGGGAAGCAAGTTGACAGTTAGACCAAATTCATCCAAAAAACCAAACTAATGAACCTGAAGGACCTCCTCAATTGAGGTCAAAAGTAAATGCGCCACTATTTGGTGTCAGCGGATTTTTATTAGTTAGCTTTGGAGATTCGCCAACAAAACATTGATTTTTCCATGCCCTGGGAGTATAATCCCTGGAGCTACATGAGGCTCAAGCCGTCTTTGCTGATAAGGCCCAATGACCTCCCCATAAATATCAGCTGTAACCTCCACCTCTAACTTGGTGTTCAATAGGACTTGGTGTCAGGAATGAATAGATATAGGCCCTGCAGATTAAAGAGGCAGCCCCTGATATTCATATATCTGCTGGGGAAGGGGCTGAATCTTGCTTTTTAGTCAATCATAGTAGACTGTGATCACTTTGTCACTTTATGCAAGATTAATATGGCCCATGTGCACTGGATCCTTCAGCACTCCTCTAGAGGTAAAGTAAATTGGGATCTACTGTCCCAATATTGCAAAGATCTCCCATATCATATCAACGACAGCCCTAAAATGTCACAGGAAAGCTGTTACAATTTAGCAGGTCATAAAAGTTTGGTAGCACTATTACCAGAGCTACAATGACAATGGACCCAAACTGCAAAGGTAGTGAACTGTACACTCCTTCAGAGATGGTGCTTTCCGCTCCAGCAGTCCCATACACTATTTGATGGTTAACATCAGGTTTTAGCGTCAACTTTGACATCAACTTAGTGAAAACTATGTTGACTGGAGCGTCTGTATCTACTATAGCGCGAACTCTATTTTTTGCTACAAGAATATCACAGTAGATACACTCAGAATTAGAAAATTATTGACTGTTTAATACATGGACATTTAAGGGATCTTCTTTCCCAAGGAAACTCATAATCACCTCCCCAATCTTGGGATACTCTTTAACAATGGCGTCTACTGGAAGGGTGACTTTTACTCCTTTCAGGATTGGCACATCCGCGGCTTGATCCAGCTTGTTAGAAGAAGCTTGATCAAACATTTGGCAGACGTACAGCTTTGGTTGCTCCTGAGTTTTTTCATCTGCAGCAGCCTTGGCTTGCGCTCATGTCAGTATGTTCACTCCTCCAACTGGTTGCTGGTATAAAATACTTTCATCATATTGAGAAACTTCCGCATGATATACTACTATTGATTCAGGGATATTCTGGGTTGAGATAGAAGAGGTATAAAGTCCTGTCTATACTCTGATCCATCTTTTCCATGATAGTATTGATCCTGTTGTACTTAGGGGACACGACGGTTAGGGAAACTCCATGCCAAGTGGCCAATGTAACACAAGCATAGCAAGTAACTCCATAAAAGCCAAGCCCTTAGTTCTCATAAAGAGGGTACAGGCTGATAGTTGAGTTGACATTTGGCATAACCTGGGCCAAGTTGGTAGGACGATTGCTGTCACTCAGTGTAACTAGGTCTGTGTTAGTAGTTGGTCAGCTGACGATTTTTGTGAAAAGGGCTGGGGGAAGAAGTCAAATGGTTGGGAGTAATTCAGTTGAGGATGAGGCGCAGAATTATGGTAAGGCTGGGATTTGCTATGTGGAATGTGGGCAGGACGAGAATATTCCCCCAAATAAGAAGGTCCAGTGGCAACGGCGGCGTTTCCACTCTGTATTGGGTGGAGGAAAGTTAGCGGATATTTGGCGTAAGAACTGACAATTTTGAGCAGGAGAACATCTACATTAAAATTGGAGAAATTACATTGTGTAGTTCAAGGTATGGCTTTACCGCAGAGGACATTGCAATGCACATGTTTGCTTCCATTAAGTACCCTGCCCCAATCAGCACGTGAGCTTCCGCCATAAATGATCAGAAAGCTCTGTGAAGGTCTCATTTTGGCGGAACTTAATGGTTAAAAACTCCTTTTTCCGCTGTGACATTTTTGAGGTACCTTAAACTGGCGCAGCACAGTGTCCTTTACTTATTGGTAGGTGACGGAGCTGTTTGAAAGGTAGCAGGCGACTTGGTTAGCACTTATGACATTCAAGGCAGATATCAACAGTTTAGCTTTATGCCAATCTGAGGCGCCTTCCGCTGTAAAGTCAAAACATTTAAAGAAGCCATGGATGTTACCATTGCGATCAAATGGAGGTGACTTCTTGATATTGACCTCCTAATCCTGCTCATAGACATGACTTTTTGGGGAAAACTGAGGAATGGGTTGAGACTAATAAGCATCCTCTTGATGAGGAGTTGGTCCAGCGGAGGGTGTGATATCCGCTGCTTTGGAGGTAGCATGGACCTCCGCGGTGGGCATTATGGCCATCACTTGAGGGAATTGGCACTCCAGTTTATACTCATATCCAGAGCTACCCTCCTGAGTTTAGTAGCTCCGGCCAGCGTCATATTCCTCGTCATATTGTTCCCCTCCTTGTCGTTCTTCTCTTTACCAATGATGGGGCTGGGAGGTGCTGGTCAATTTTTGCTCTGCGCAGTGCAATCATTCAGTAGTGTCATCTAATCAAACAGCGAGTTGCCTGTTTTGTTGTCCCAGAATTTGCATTTTACTGAATGTTCTGTCAAGATGGTGCATAGTGGCGTTCTGCTCTTGAAGAAGTTCATCCTGTTTCTTGAGCACCGCATCTAAAGTGAGTTTGAGTTTCTCATATTTGGCTGGTGAAGTTCTTTGTGAAGATTTCCCAACAAAGCAGGCCAGATGTGACATGGCTGGCAACTAGAGAATTTTTATTTTTAGTGGTTGATCAATGGGTCCCTGTAGTGAGCACACTTTTATATTTTTGGGTGGTATCATTGGGATCTGCCATAAGGGTTGCACAGGTTGAACCCACAGGATAACAAACAGATGATATGGGATCATTTGTCCTCAAACACTGGAACTTATAATGAAATAGGAGTAATTTCTACAACAACACTTTTTCTATTTATAATAAATACTTTGACCCTTTGCTGTCTCGCTCTCTCTTAATTATTAAAAACTTTTATTTCAATCTCCCAATCTTGCTTATGTATCAGCGACTTCAGATGATACCGGTCACTTAGCTTATATTATTCTATTCTACCAAGTCTCATTGGTTTTGAAATGGTATTATTTAATTCTCTATTGCCTTAGTTTGAGGTGATCTAAATTATATTTGTTAAATGTTGTCATCACCTTATTACCTTATTTGTAGGTGATTAATAATCCATTATATCTCAATATTGCCTCATCTCAAGGCGCTCAAATGATCATAAATAACATCCTAGTTGGAGGATTCTCGCCATTCCGCCGTAGCTCTTTAGGGTTTATCATCCAGTCATATCAGAATCTTGACAGCGTGGTAAATTTCCTGAGACGTTTTGCTAAAGACCTCTCCAAAACTGCTGCACCCCTATCCCATCTGACAGGGCAGGTGCCGTTCCATTGAGGAGAGGAGGAGGAGAAAGCTAACCATGCCATCAAGGAGAGCCTCATGATGGCATTAGTACTTGCCCACCCTGACTACAACATCCTTTTATAGTGGAGACTGACGCCTCAAACTTCGCAATTAGGGCAGTTCTTCTTCAGGAGGGGGAAGATGGGGTAGACCATCCTGTAAGCTACTTTTGCAGGAAAATGTTGCCCGCTGAGACAAGCTATCCTGTTTTTTATAAGGAGCTTCTAGTGATTGTATCAGTTCTGGAGGAATGGAAGCATCACCTGCTATACGTCAGGCACCCTTTTACTATCAGAACTGACCACCGCACCTTTGAATTTTGCAAAACCCAAAGTGCATGAACCAGCGCTAGGCCAGGTGGCATCTTGAGATGGTACATTATAATTTCAAGATTGTGTACAAACCAAGGCAGAGCAACTTCATTCCATACCTCCTAAGCAGAGACCTGGGAATGACCTTCCCAAAGGAGAAGTTGGATGCCTACAACACAGCAACTATGTTGCCCCCAAATATGTTCTCCACAATCCAAAATGCCACCCAAAAACTGACGGACAAGCTTTGGGCCGCCCAATGAAGCTTGATATATGGGGCTACACTCTGGAAGTACTTGGAGGAGGGGATTGAGAATGAACATCATAAAAGTTTTCTGTAAAAGTAAGGGCCTCATCCTCCACAAAAGGCGCCTATGGATGCCCAGCCGCAAGCTCTAGGAGGAGGCAATAAGCGCATTCCATGACTACCCCTTGGCTGGACACCCAGGGACTGGGAAAACAATAGAGCTCATGTCCTAAATCTACTCATGGCTGGAGATGCCAAGATCCGTGAGGAAGTACATTTTAGAATGTGTAACTTGTGCCCAATCTAATCATGCCAGGCAGAAGCCTTTAGGAAACCAAAACCACTAGAAGTCGCAGAGATGCTGTGGTCATCACTAAGTTTGGATTTTATAACAGGGCTTCCAAAATTGAAGGGGTATAATACTATCATGGTGGTAGTGGACATAATGACTAAGTATGCTGAGAATTCTTTTGTATACTTCCAAAATCACAGCAAAGGACATGACAGAGATCTTTATGATTGAGGTGTTCTCCTGCCATGGCCTCCCTGAGGAGATAGTCTCAGATAAAGGCCCGCAATTCATTGTACGCTTCTGGAAACACCTACTTATAAATCTTCAGATCAAACAGTGCAGATCATTAGCCTACCACACTCAGGTAGATGGCCAAACTGAGCGAGTTAATAAAGTCTTTGAGCAATATCTGTGAAGCTACATGACCACCCAACAGGAACGCTGGACTGACTGGCTGAAACTTGCCCAATTCGCATATAATAATCTAGCACACTCATCAACAGGAGTGTCGCCCTTCATGGTAAACTATGGATTCCACCCAAAGATGGTGAAAAACCACACCAAAGGTCCAAACTCAGCGGCTAACAATCTGGAAGTGGAGATGAAGAAAACCCTGAAAATCCTACGTGAAAATTTAATAAAAGCGGTAGAGGTGCAGAAGAAGAAGTCTGACGTTCACTGATCCAAGGTCCTGTTGCTAAAGGAAGAAGACCAGGTGATAATTAATGAAAAAAACTACTTGGCCCCTGCTAGCTGCAGGAAATTTGGACCAGTTCCCTGGGTCCATTCAAGGTCCTCCACCAAGTGAATGGAGTAATATAAAGTCTGGAGTTCCTTGAGGGATCTTTCATGCAGCTAGTACTGCATGTTTTGCAATTGAAGAGGTTTGAAGGCCCTCTTCCAGAGAATATGGATCCTGTTCACTTGGGCAACCAGGATAGGCTAAGTATGAGATGAAGGAAATCCTGGACACAAAGATCTCATGAAAGAAGCGTTGGTATCTGGTGAAGTGGGTGGGTTACCCGGTGGAAGAGTCCACATGGCAAACTGCTGTTGACTGCAGCAACTTCCCACAAAAGGTGGAGGAGTTTTGGAGCTGGAAGAGGCTATCATCTGGGGGGTGATGTAACAGTCAATGCGTTGCCTGACCACCACATTGCCCCAATCTTCCCTATTGTGATGATAAGGGCCAAGGGTGATGAGCACAATTGTAATAACTTTCAAAGATGGCAATTTGACAAATCAGATGCCTTTTTTTAGAACTAGTGGTGCTAAATCCAAAAAGGGGGAGCCACCACGCATCTTTTTTTGCAAATGGGCCAAACAAAGGGATTATTAATAATTAGAAACCTAATATGGCACCTAAGCCAATAGCCTAGGAAGCTATATCAGAAGGTGAGGAAGCTTTGGGGAAACTTTTTTCTGGTGCCCGCTTTAGCTAACAGACCATGACGGACAGCATTTTGGTGGGAACATCAGCAACATGAGGCATAAGGAGATATAGTTGTGGGTTTTATTCATTTATGAGGCCAGTGGTGTCCATTGACTCAATGTATTGAGCAAGTTGATGCCCAACGAAAGTGATGAGAGCTGGCACAAAAGTAAATGACTTGATGTGCCGGTGGGCTTTATATAATTGGGGTTAAAAAGAGAAGTTTTTGCTGTGTCAATGCAAGCGCAGCTCACTCCAAAAGCTAGCTCCTAATTTTTGTATTTTGCATCCTCATCAGAAATCATGGGGAAAATTTGGGATGGGAATAACCTCAACAAGGGGTTCCATTGCCCCATGAAGGTGTTGGCGAATGAGGGCGTTGGCTGGAGCAGCTGCTTCTCTACTGCCATTTGTTTATATTTTTTATTATAAGGAAAAGCATTTTTAGAGCAAAAATGGAGGGGACGCGAATCTGGAGTTTCATAAAAATTCTTCCAAAGCAAAATCTGGCTTGACATATGGTTGGTCGCTATCATCAATCCATTCAAGGCACTCAAATAGATTTAGCACAGCTAATGCTAGGACAGCCACTGGAATTGGAGTGGTGGCCAGAGCTGATTGTTTGCGGACAGTTGACCATGGCAGATCATCTGAAACTGAGTCAGCCATTGACTCAGGATTCAGTAATCTGGTTGAATTATTTTTATAATTTTTAAAAATTTGAATTTTGATTGGGCGCCACTTTGGGAGCTGCACCCAATTTCTCTGAGGCTGGGGGTGGGAGGATCAAGCCCCATTCAAAGAACTGGGGCGAAGCAGCCACTGACTAAACTACAGAAGAAGGAATGGCAGAAGCAGCAGAGGAGGACGCCATGGGACACTTGCGCTTCGAATGATTGATCTCAAAGCACAAGGGGCAAATGGTGAAGCCATTTTTGATGTGCGCCAAGAATGGGTGATCAGGGGCAGATCTGATCATGGTCCGAGGGGGAATTGCAAGGTGAGAATCATGATGAAATGGGCAGATTATTGAAAAAGGTGCAAGGTCCTGCTAACTGTCCGCCCCATTGGGAACCATGAACTGCAGCATGGGGTCTGAACCATAAATAGCCAAACCCTTTATGAGCTCATGATGAGGCGTTTGGGGGAGAGATGGAGGGGCAACCCAGCAAACTGGACCACAAAAGTGGCCTCATCTGGGAGCTGGGTTTGATTGATGGGAATGTGATTTTTTAAAAAAGATTTGCAGATTAGTTGCTGCCACTGCATTGGCTTTCAGATGGAAGCTAAGATCAAAGTTACCCCTTAAAGGGGTGAAAGTCAATAAATCTGATGGGTTTAAAAACTGCTGTGGCCACCTTGATGATGGCTGTGCTTGCATATGGAAAGAGATTCCCATATTTGACTCAGAGGATGAACTAAAAATTGCTCCATGAGAGCACCAAAGGTGTAATGAATGGAAATCATCTGAAAGGATGAATTTCTGAACGTTACATTCTGATTGGTTTGTTTGGTTAATTCAAACTGAACCAATCGGAATTGTTGGGTATGGTGGAGTGGGTGGTCAGACTTGGAGGGCTGGGTTGAGCTGCTCCAACCATTCCTTAAGCTTGGCAGGCTTAAGGAATGAATTGGAGAGGCTCCTCAGAAGCGACTTTATAAAAGTTGAACCCAAACTTCTCAAATTTTAAGTTGGAATTCTAAGTCTTGGCCTTGGTCCCCTCCAGTTTGGTCTTTTATTATTTTTAAAATAAAAATAAAGTTCTTTTGAGGTGTCGCGCCTCGCTTACCTGATATTTTCAGGTTTGGGTTTGTGATAGGGGACCTCATATTAGTGACAGTCCTGCCTCATCACTCCATTTGCTGCCACATGGGCATTTCCGAGATTTGATGAGAAAAGGTTCGCCTCGCCTGTGCCTAAGTATGTCTGGTTAGGTTGCCCGCCTGGAATGCCGCCGCATGGGCATTTCCAGGATGAAATGGATGGGGTCTGGGATCCCCGCCCATGACAAAAGGGCTCCAGAGCACTGCTTAAGAGCTTGTGAGGTGGTGGGACAAGTCCCAAGGGGGACATAACGCCTAGTAGCGTTGGGAGAGCTAGCAGAGTCAGCCCAGGAACATTTTAACGGTGGCTGAAAGATGCCAGATGGCGGTGCACCACCACCTCAAGCTGGGGCAGCAGGCGTTGATTGCATTGACATTGGTAAGTTTTTGCTCAATTAAGCTGTCAATTTTTTGTATTTTTTAAAAAGTTAAATTTGGCTTCAATTTAGTTATTTAAGTGAAAGAAAGATGACAAATTTAGATGCCTCAAATGCAACTTTAATAAATTTTTTGAGGTTGACAACAAAGGAAATACTTGTAAATGGTGCTCTGGCCTCCAAATGCTGCCAATTCTAATGTTACCAATACAGTGACAAGGGAGTAGGTCCTCATGAACAAAGCTATGGCCAATTAGATGCAGCCAAGTCTAATGTCTCCAAATGTGTTGACAAGAAAGAAAATACTTTCAAATGGCGCTCTAGCCAACCAGATGCCGCCAACCACAATATTACCAAAAAGGCTATGAGGATGAAAATCCTCATAAATGGCACTCTGGCCAAAAAGATGCATTACTTCAGGTGAGGCTGGACAAGCCTCTTAGAAATGGTAATTGAGCATATCAGAAGCTATCAAAACTTTTTTAAATAAATTTAAAATAAAAAGATAAGGAATTCAACAAAGGTTTGGGTTTTAAAAATAATTTGAAGAGAAATAATATATGTGGAAAAGTTTCAACAACTGTAAAGGTACTTGATCCTATTGCTGCAGTGGGTCTTGACAATGAAATTAAGGGTCTAGATCCTCAGGTTATGCCTGCCATTGAGAAGTTGCCCACAGACTCCTTGGAGAACATTACTTACTATTCACCCTAAGCCTAGTATAAATTTGAACTGACGAAGTTGTGTAAAGCAGTTTCATCTTCTATAACTTTAGATAAAACATATTAGTTTCAAAATTAATTTTCAAATACAAAGATCATCTTTATTAATCAAACTAATAAAAACTGCACATGAATTACAGATCAGACTTTGATAAGGCCATTGAATTCTTGTATGCGCTTTATGGAGGGCAGACCATCTTGCTTGGCGCCAGTATAGTTCTGACTGTGGTCCAAACTTTCATAATCAAGTGCTTTTCACACAGTCGGATTAAGGATATTTTCATGGCAGGGTTGTCCTGCTTGTGGGCAATTACCTGGGATCTCTTGCCAAACTACTTTGTGGCAGTGTTTAGGAACCCCATCCGTCACAAGCTATGGATCTTTAGATATTGAAAATGTAGCACCACAAATTTGATTTGTAATCATTATAGATAGAACTTAAGCCTTTAAGGTAATATAGTAAAATTTTCAATAGTTACTCAGGCTACCCAATTAAAATAAAGTAAAGTATGGTACTCTGATTAAAGAATTTATCTGTCATGGATTTGGAAGAGAAAACTAATATGTGCCTGCTAATCTGAAAGAATTGACATCCAAAAGGACAGCCAGGGTATGTGTAAGGCTTGAGGAACTACCCTTGTTGCTTAATTGGGAGGGATTCCTATTCAGAACCAATAAGGGGCATAAGCAGGCAGCCATCCCCTTCATCACCTCTGGGTGACTGGACCATAATGTAGATTAGAGGTGGGTAACAGTGTATCCCCTGAAGGTCACGCCTCTTCCCTCCTCTACTAATCACCCAAGGGTTGGTGCAGAAAATTTGGATGTGTGTCAATAGGTGGAAATAGCTGAAGCTATCACCAGTGGGAGGTTTGCGCCAATTTTTCTAATAGGGTCCATCCACCAATTTTAGTTCTGCTAGAAAAGCTAAATTTGTAACCACCAATGTTAAATTGATTGATTCACTTTTGGGCTCAGAAGTCTTCATCTGTTTTCCTATCTATCATAGGTAAAATCAAGGGTATCCCCAACAGTCATGGGTGCAATAAACCCCTTCCTCAAACAATAATACTGGAGATAGTGGCCTGGCTTTGGGCACAACATGCTGTCCACTGGAGGAGCTGTCATCATTTTACCAAGCGTGATTGTAGCTGAATCATTATTTTTGCCAGTACTTCAAAACTAATCTGAATGAGCAGGTCAGACCTAAATTAGTATTGATAAGTTTTTAGGGTGTCAATTCATTGAGACTGTATCATAAAGATAATCCTGACAATGGTGCAATTAGTCCCAGTTCCCATTCAGTGAGCATATAATGCAGCAGTCTCCAACAAGTATCACCGTCACTCTATTTTTTTCCATTTCTGATTTTTAGTTTGAATAGTTTATAAAAAATCTAATTTTAATTGTAAGTTCAAGAAGTCTGCCAAACATCTATTGGTTATTCTTCACAAGCTTGAAAATTTAGGGCTTGTACTCACTGTTGCACTGTTCCTTTTATATCACTCAATTTGAATGGTGGTACTGGAGGTATTCTGGATGGTATTTTGGGTGGTAACATATTCTGAGTGCCAGCGCAGTATTATTGTCAGCTTGCTCCATGAAAATACTCCAGGTAATCTGAATAAGGTAATTTATACTGGTTGGGATAGTAAGTGTTACTATGGCTGTTGATTCTTGGTGTATAGGCTTGTTTCCGCTGAGTCAGTTTGCAAGGGTATTAGCTACTTCACAACCAAATCAGAAAATATGAAGATCACTGACCTTCTAATAAAACTTGATAATTTATATATGGAGCTATCGCCCCTTATTTCGACTTTTATTTTAATATAATTTTCAGACTTATTTGCAACCACTTAACTCACCTAGAAAAGACCCTCCTCTCAATCCTCTTTGTGACTCTTTATATCTCAGTTACCCAAGCTGGATGCATCCTCAGCTTGGTAGTCTTCTATTCATCTTCCCTTTCTAGATACTCTAAATCATATCAAATTCAAAATAATTCCCCTCAGTTCGCCAAATGGTCATCATTTTGATAGATTATAAAATTCATATACCCATTTCATAAATCTTGAGACTCATCTTGATTCCACCTCCAATCCGCCTGTATGGGTAGCATATCATACAGTCATATTAACTTCCCAACATTACCCCCTCTTTGACTGGATGATATACTCTTACTGTTTATATTCTAGGAGGAACTTCGCGTAAACTCAGTTGATAATCTCACCCCCTGCGGGTTCCTGATAGTGTAGACATTCATGCTGGTCTTCTCTATTAACTTGAATGGCCCAGCTTAGATGTTGGAGAGCTTGTTTTTCACCCAAAATCTGTGCTGGTCATGGAATAAAACATGGTCTCCACAGCGAACAGCTGGAGTCCACTCCACCTCTTCTGATCAGTCGCCTGATTGCGAATTTTCTTTGCCAAACTGGTGGAATAGGCTTCAGTTTGTAGCTTGATCAATGTATCTGTAAAAGTCTTCAAATATCGTTGAGGATTCACACCACCAGTGTCCTCTACACATGAATAAAGTAAGGCAGGAAGAGCTGGATGTAGACTATACAGCAGTTGAAATGGGCTCTTACCAGTGGATGAATGATAGCTGACATTGCATGCAAACACAGCGATAGGTAGAAGGGCACTCCATTCTGAGGGCCAATCCTTAACCATTTGTGAAGTATGATCACTAGGGTTCCGTTGACTTGCTCCACCATCCAAAAATGATCTTGGATGATAGGGGGTGGTCAAAACCCCATGAATTGCCATTAACTCATTCAGATCTGGCAGGATATGTGAAGTAAAGTTGGTTCCATTATTCATCAAATGAACTGTAGGAAGCCATGTCGCTGTATAACACACTCCATAATAAACTTGGCAGTGGTGACCGCGCCCAGGTCACTAACAGCTCTGGCCTCCACCCATTGGGTCAAATGATCGATGGCGATGATTATATACTTGGATCAATTGGCGCTAGTTGGCAGAGGTCCCACTACATCAATTGAAACGGTGTGCCAGGCAAACTGGAGTTTAACTAGATGGTATGTGGTTTTCTTGTGGAAAGGCTTTTCCACTTGACATTGATAGCAACAGATAACCATTTCTGATACGTAATATGCATGCTCTCTCAGATTTATTGGGGTTGCAAAAACTTCAGCGTTTACTGTAATCCTCCATGTCCTACAGCCTGATGAGCATCCAAATAATCAAGGGTCTAGCCAAAGGTTTAGGGAAACTCAGCATCAAGTCTTTAATCTGCTTATATAGTTCTTCCCCACGTACAAAAGTATCCTCCCTGAGTCCATCTAATACCTTGATCACCTGCGGCAGCTCATCCTGGTATTTGTTCATCACCATCTTCTCATACATTATGTCAGCTAAATCCATCATGATAGTGACCATTGGCAGCTGAGAAAGACAATCCGCGTTTTTATTTTTTGCTCCCAGGTGGTGTATAATCTTGAAATCATACACTTGGAGCTTCAGAGCCCAATGTGCAAGCCGTCCTTTCAATTCACGCAGATTCTGTAGCCAGCGCAAGGAAGCGTGATCCATCACTACTTGGAATTTACCCCATGCAAATATCCCTGAAACTGTTTGTAAGCGTAGATCACCACTAAATGCTCCCACTCGGCTATGGTGTAGTTTCATTTGTGACAGTTCAAGCTTTGACTATAGAATGCGACAGGATGCTCCACGCCATAATCGTCCTTTTGGGATAACACAGCCCCTATAGAGGCGAGGGATGCATCCATTTTCACTATGAATTGTTTGTCAAAGTTGGGATATTGCAAAATGGGTGCTCTTGCTAATGCAGTTTGCAACACATTAAAAGCGTTCTGGCATTGTTCCATCCAATTGAAGGAAGCATTTTCTTTTTAGCAACTCTAAAAGTGGGGCCCCAATGCAACTGAAATTGAGAAGAAATTGTTGGTAATACCCAACCATCCACAGAAACACCTGAACTTCCCACTTATTATTGGGGCGAGTCATCTTGCTTATCACTTCCACTTTAGCTAGCTTTAGTTTAAGCCTGTTTGAAACCATGACGAACCTGAGGTATTCCAATTGGATTTTAAAGAAATATAACTTCAAAGCTTAATTTTGATATTAGCAGCAGTGAGGTGCTGAAACACTTGTTCTAAGTGGGAAAGGTGCTCTTAAACGTCCATGAGAACACATTGATGTCATCAAGGTAAACTAGGACGCAGGACAGCTTTGAATCCCTAAAATCATATCCATGGCACACTGAATGTAGCCGGGGTGTTACACAACCCTTGTGGCATGTGAGTCAGCTGAAACAACCCTCTCAAAGTGATGATTGCAAATTTCTCCCATTCTGCTAATGGCAATTTGATCTGCAAGTACCCTGAGATCATATCCATAGCAGAAAATAATCCGCTCTCAATCAGTCTAATATGTCATCAATCCGCGGAAGGGGGTAGGGATCCTTCTTCATTACATTATTGAGTTTAAAATAGTCAATAATCACTCGATTCAAACCATCCTTTTCTTTACAAAAGCACAGGTGATGCCCACGGACTGCTTGACGGTTCTAGCATCCCTTGAATGATAAGTTTATCCACCTCATTGGAGACAACCTCTTCTGCCGCTTTTGAATATCTAATAGGTTGCAATAAAATGGGAGGGTGATCCCCTGTATCTATCCGATGTACCACCCCTTGATCACACCCCAAATCATGATCTTCATGTGAAAAAATATTCTGGTAATTTTCAAATAATTCCATAGCATTATCTTGCTGTTCTGCTGATAATCCTGTAAGTGCTTCCCATGGAACCACGGTCAATACACTGAACGAGGAGCTTGCCAGTAGTCTGAGATCCTCCCACAAGCCAAAATCATGAATGCGGCGAACTTCCTCTATAGGAAATAAGTATAGGTAAGCCACCACTTGGTGCCGCTGGATCATTATTGTCTTCTTCTGTAAGTTTGCTAGTAGCACTTTCACCTACCCTTTCCAGGTAGCAGTAACCTTATAGCCACATGTGGTTCAAGCCGTAAGTGCTGGTGAGGCGCCATAATTTCTCCGTAAAGCCCTTTTGGGACATCAATTTCAAGGCCAGTCCCTACTATGCACTGGTGTCCAGATGGTAGGCTCAAAGTGCTTGCTGCTCAAAGCAGGATACCTTTATACTCTTAAATCTGATTTGAGGAGGGTCCTGGTCCGCCGCCTCAGTTGTCAAAAATGAACAGGAATCACTCTGTCACTGTACGCTAGATTGATTTGACTAGAGCGGACCAGATCCATTAGGATACCACAAGAGGAAAAATATATGGGTATCTGTTGTCCTAAAATAGTAAGAGTTTACTCTGCCATATTTATCACAACACCAAATTTACTCATAAAAGCTGCGTCAATTAGCATGTCATAGTTGTTATTTGTCAAAACCACTGCCGGAGTGGAAGCCTGAAATGGCCCAAATCATAAAGACAACGCGCTATATGCTCCTTCCAACACAGTGCTATGCATTCCTGCGGTCCCATATACTACTTAATGGTCCACATCTGGTTTCAACAGAAGCTTAGCCACCAACCTGGTAGAGACTATGTTCACAGGGGCTCCCATGTCTATAATAGCGCGGATTTTAGTGTTTTGGACAAAAATGTCGCAGTAAGTACATTCTGAGTAAGAAGAACCATCAGTGTTTATTACATAGACGTCCAAGGGCTTTGTGTTACTCAAAAAGGAGGAGATGCCCTTGCTGAGCTGAGGATAAAACTAGAAATTTTCTCCACCGGAATGGCTACATTAACCCCGACTAAAGAGGCAACATTTGTTGAGGGATCCGCGCTGCTGGTGCCAGTTTGTTCCAGGATCTGCCACGCATATGGCTTCTTCACATCCTGGCAGAACTTGGGTCTCTGGGGAGAACTTTTACTCTTGGAAGAAGAAGCAGGGGTATCCAAAGAAAGCTGCTGGCATAACAAATCATCCAATTGAGGTTTGAATTCTACCCAAAAAGATGTTTGGGAACTGCTAGGGACAAATGCATTGGACTTAGCAGAGATAGATCAATTCGTCTCTACTCCACTTGAGCTTTTCCCTGCTCAATTTTCTCAGCTGGCATTGCATACATTTGAGGTTTGTTAAGGCAATTACCCTTATAATGCCCTCTTCATCCGCACTGGAAGCAAGTGTTCATAAAATAATCATATATAGCTTGTGGCGGAAGGACCATTATGGAAGTTGACAGTATGATTCCAAGGTCGTGGACGAACTGGCAAAGCATACCTGGGCTGAAAAGGGTCCACTGACTCATATGAGGAACAAATACATTCCAGCGGCTGATAACCTAGTTGCTGCAGCCTATATCCTGAAGAGTTTGGAGTGGAGACAACAGAGTTTTTTGGGCTACGTTGGGGGCACTGATCATGGCGGAGAGTTGATGTACGGTGTTCATGATTCTGATAAGTCTGGTATCTTCCTCCAACATGTGAGACATAGCATTATATAGTTCCCAATGTGGTTTGACAGCCGCCGTCATCACTATACCAACATTTTCAGTGGATAAAATGTTAGCTCCAAGTAGGACATGGGCTTCTACCAAAAACGCTCAGCGAATTCTAGCAGGGTCTCATTTTGGTGAAACTGTATAGTCATAAAGTCAGCTTTCTGTTGGGCCATCTTGGTAGCACCCCCAAACAGTTAAAGAACAATCGCTTTAACTTCTTCATAGGATACCAAGCTATTTGGAAGGTAGCAGGTAACTTGATCAGCGCTTTTCACATCTAGAGTGGACAGCAACAGTTTCGCTTTTCATTGATTAGTAGCCCCTTCCACAGCGAATTCAAAACGCTTGAAGTAACCATGTAGATTCCTGTCATGACTGAAAGGAGGTAATTTTTCAATTTGAATGACTTCGCCTTGCTCCAGGTTCCTACCAAAAGGAGCAGGTGTACTTGTGTTGGAGTTACTATGGGAACCACCCCTTTGTGTGTTATCATAGAGATGGCTGGATAGACTCAAATTCGTTGAAAAGGACTCAGAAGAAGTGGTGTCATGTGGGGGTCCATTGTAACACCTGAGGGGTATTTGTTTGCTGATCCATAGCATACTTCCCCCAAATTACCACTAACTGCCCCACTTCCCATGGCTCTGGCATGCCCCGCGAAATGTTTGTTGACCAACTGCTCCACTTTAGCCAAATAGCATCTGCACCATCCATCCTGGAATTCCTGTTGCAGCGTTTCATACGGATGTTGCAACTCCTAGCAGAATTCCATCTCAACTTTCAGTTTCTGCTCCATGGCTTGTAATCGCGAGAGGACATCTTTGATTATGTTTTGCAGGTGGGTGTTTTGTCAGCTAGTGTTATCTGCTTGTTGATTGGTGTCATTTATTTGGTTAAGGAGGGAGGCTTGGTCCTGTACCAATTCTTTGTTGGCCCATCAAAGGGTATCGGGGCATCCTTGCATGTCTGCATACTCTCTTGTCTCACCAATTGAAAGAGGGAAGGATTGTCAGCACTCAGACTGACTGACAACTTCCAGTTGTGTAACCTGACAAATAAGCTGGAGATACTCGGGAGATGGTGACTAAAGTATAAGCGCTTTATCTGCCATTTTCTGGGTACTCCATTCAATACAAAGTTGGGTTACATCAGCTGATAGAGAGCCAACTTGGTCCATCACTTACTGTTCCATCAGTGTCATTTTTTCCTTAAGCTGAGCAACTACAGCTTGAGAACTTCCACCCATTAAGCTAACTCCATCGTAAAGTGCTCAGTATTATTCTCCAACGTTGTTACATCCTGAATCCACTCCGCCAATAGGCCATGCTGATCCAGCAGTTCTCTTATTACTCAAGCTAATTCTAAATTTAATTGTGATACCAAAATGTCTAATCGACGGCGGACATCCTCAACATGATAGTCCATCTGTACCAGCGCCCCTTATACCTCTGAAAATGAATGATCAAGGCAGTCAAACAGGAGATGAGTATTGTTTTGCAATGCTTGAGCGAACCATAATACATCTCCAATTTCGATATTGTGGTGGCCAGCACATGCAGTAGCTGGTAAATTGATGGTTTTATATAAGTGACTAGATATTCCTCTATTCCATGGGTACCAAGGCGGCGAGCCAACCCCGTTGTAATCATGTCCAAATAAGGCATGTACAGGGTGTATCAATTTTCTTAGTCTCTTAGGTTATAGAATAAACTCAGGGCGTTTTCCCCAGCCTCATCTTCATATAAATGATATCCATGCAACAGCCACTCCATGATATTCTACAGCTGCTGAGGAGTCACATTTGTGGAGCGTCCTTGTTGATTAGTCATCAGCTCAGGGCAATTCTCTAATTGCAAATTGATCATAACTTCATCATCACCTGGTATAGTCACAATAAAAAATATTATATCATTGTTAGGTGCCTCCCATGTTCTTCATCATACCGTGCATGGAATCCAATTAAATTATGTCAGAACAAATGAGGGATCGCCATCATATCCTATCGCTGAAAGACTACAGTTGACCAGTGGCCCCCTGTAGTGAGCATCACTGTCAATTCTCAGCGTATAGGCTTGTTTCCGCTGAGTCAATTTACACAGGTATTAGCCAATGCACAACCAAATCAGATGATATGAAGATTGCCAACCTTCTAATAAAACTTGATAAATTATATATGGAGCTATCGCCCCTTATTTCAACCTTTATTTTAATATAAATCGCAGACTCATCTGCAACCACTTAATTCGCCAAGAAAAGACCCTCCTCTCAATCCTCCATATGACTCATTATATCTCAGTTCCCCAAGCCAGATGCATCCTTGGCTTGGTAGTCTTCTATTCATCCTCCTTTTTCTAGATACTCTCATTTGTATCAAATCTCAACATAATTCCCCTCAGTTCGCTGAATGGGCATCATTTTTATTGATTATAATTCATATACCCATTTTCATAAATCTCAAGACTCGTCTCTATTCCCCTCCAATCCACCAGTATGGGTAGCATATCGTCCAGTCATATTAACTTACCAACAATGGACCAAACCATTCAAAGACTGGGAAACATGTTAATGGTGAAAACTGAAGATTGATCAAAGTTAAAAATTGATTCATTTTAGATTTACTTTTATAATATGTAAGGTGAAAAGAATAGAATGACAGCAGAGGCTATTAAGGCTTTAGTATTATAATTTATATGGGGAATAAAAGGGGTGTGCATTGTGACCAAATTATAAATGCAGCAGGATCCCAATAGATTGGCATCATATATAATTCTGATAATGCTTCTGATCCAAGTAGATGAGTCAGACCACTCCAACCCCTACTCAGGTAGCCACTATCAAAATTTTTATAAAATTATATTAAAGTTTGCCATGGCATGATAGATGTCAGCAATATGTCCAATGAGTCTAGTGAGGCATGCCCATGGGCGGGGATGGTAGAATGATTCCAGTTTGAATTAAATGGGTTTGGCACACCCACCCTATTGAAAACAGGATTGCTACACCATAAAATAAGTCAGAAGGCTTAGAGATTAAAAAATTGAGATCAGATTTGATCTGATTGACTCATTTATGTTTGAAATTGGCTTATTCACCTTGGAGCGACTCAATCCCATTTTTTATACATATGGTATTGAATAGGAAAGCAACCTGAAGACTGACAATGGCCTCTGGCTTCCACCACCACTTTGTACAACCCTCTGGCCTTTCAAAAAAACCCTTGGTGGTAGGAATGACTAGAACTGTGAAACCTTAGTTGGATAGATTGTAACCTATTGCTCACCACTACATGGACTTAATTATCCTTGTTAGTGAGAGGCACCAACATCTTCTTAAGTCCATTCTGTCAGAAATTAGGGTATCACTGACCTGGTTGGGGTAGTTAACCAAAAGCTAACATAACAAAGGCTATTAATTTAGTATGCCAAGGACACTAGATGCATTCAAGTATAAGAACTGGTTGGTATACTGGTATGGGAGTTGGCCATAGAAATAATTTTAGTAGGGGAAAAATGGAAGGACTTTCCTGAAGGTTGGGGTGATAGATAAGGATTATATACACTTTAATAAGTAACTTGAATAATGGTTGCATATTATAAAATGTTTTATATACCATAAAAACTTTTCAATATAAATGCTTTAGTTATGTAATAAATTCCTCTTCCGGTATTTACTAGAGCGCGATTAATTTTTGCAAGCAATACTTTACTTCTGCTGAGCTTTTGGAATTACTGATAGTACATGAGTTGAAAGTTAGTTGGAATTGTCTCAGTTTCATTGCAGTCATTTTTTGTAAGCAATTAAACAACTTTTTACCACATAACTTCATAATTATGGCCAATCCCACTTCACAGCATGGGTTATCAATCTGAAAAAATTAATTATGATGTTTCTTGTAGTTTTTCTTTTCTTTCACATAGTAATCACATTAGTTACTAAGAATTAAGGTGACTGGAATATTTTTATAATCATACAGGAGAAATGGGCGAAATCAACAAAATAAATTTAAATTGGGCGAAAATTATATCAGGCAATGCGCAAAACGGTGCGCCAAAGGGAAAAAAACGCCCTGGGGGGAGACCAGGAACCAATGACGCCAAGAAACCACAAACTCAGACGCCATCCAAGTTTGTGGTTTTTACCACTAAACAAAACCTACACATGGAATTCGATATTCCCAACCCTAACACAGGTAGAGCATGGGCTCCAACTCTTCCTAGGGGTTGATTCTACAACTCTGTGGGAGAAAGTGGGCGAAGCACAGGACTTATTTTCCCCCACGTGGTGTAAGTAACCACCCATACAATCCACTGCAGCTGGATTGACATGGGTTTCAAAATTGAAGAAGATGAAGATGCCACTGCAAAAGTCTGCGTCAAAATAACCCTCCCTGAGAACAAACAAATTGTGTGCACCATGCGCACCAGATGAAACAAATCAAACACTTTGTTCATCTACTTTGACTCAAACCCAACCAACCTTCCCCGCAAAGTAATCAACGAAGATCTCTGAGCTGGACTTACCATCTATGGAGAGATAAAACAATTTGAACTACAGAAGTTTCACCTGATGCTGAACCTGTGCATAGGTAAGGCAATAGCTGTGATCAACTTGCTCCCTGAGGTGGTTGAGGAACTCACAAAAATCTCACGCACAGTGGTGTTTCACCTCTCAGATGGGGGACTTCAAAGGTATACTAAATCACACCAGAAAGTGCACCGCCAATCTGCAACCACTGCAGCGCATTGGGACACAAGGTGCACACATGCCCTGTGAAGGAGGGCATAATAGCCTCAGACTTCTTTAATGACAACATAGATGAGGATAGTGAAGACTTTAACGAAATAACTGACACCAACCACGCCTTCCTCTGGGGAGAGGATGGGGAATACATTTTTATAGACCCAGTTTCACCCAAAGGGCGCAAAATGGCACAGAAGGCTCACAAACAGGCAGCGGCCATGGCTGCATCACCTGCGGCCTCCTCCATCACCCCCAGCCAAATTTAGGAGGACATAGAGGAAATTAACCAAGCCAACCAATCAGAGAAGAATATCCAAGATGAAAATTTTCTCAACAATTCAACTGAATCACAGCATGTATCACTCAAGAGAATTTAGCCAGCCAATTCAGCTCCACTATTGGCGAAAATCCATGACCCACATCTACAAATTAGAACTTTGCAACCACAGAAAGCAACCAGCACACCACACCAGACCACCCTGAGTCATGAGTGGAAGAGACTGAGTCAAACCTTCACAATGGCAAGGTTTGCATGAAATTGGCAAAGGGTAAGATATCAAACAACTGCACTGGTGGGACAGGACCAATTACATGGAGAATGTACCAGAAATGGTGCACTGGGATAGGGCTGGATGGCCCTCTCAACAGCTCCTGAGGTGCCGTGGGCACCTCAGTGTCAATAGGGATGCTAAACATCATGGGAGCTAGGGCTCAATCATCCCAAGCCAAAAAGCTGGACTTCATGCGAATACCCCCTATAGATATCTTGGTCATCCAGGAAACCCACTGTTTACAGGGGGAATAGGGATCCTGGTCAGCCAGGGTTTCATCATCTCAATTGGTATGGACGTCCCACTGTGGGGTGGTCATCCAAAATCACAAAAAATTTAAAATTACAAACTCATCATCACACTTGCACGGTTGAGTCCTGGTAGCAACAATCACATGCCAAGATGAAATAATTTCGTTATCATGTATCTATGCACCGTGAACTGCAACTGAGAGGAAAATATTTTATGAGACCATCCCAACACTAGCCCTCCCACCAGATACCATTCTGTTGGGGAAACTTTAACTGCTGGCTAACCCCAACATGGACCAATGGCCTAACCCCAGGGGATACCCACTGGGACACATCAAATTCCGCACAATGAAGGCATCCTTTGGCCTACAGGATGCCCTCCCCCGGATCACCACTCCTTCCCCACATGACATGGCCCAACATATGCGAGGGAATGCTAACCTCAATGAGCTGCATCGACTTCATCCTCACACCAAAAACTCACCACTTGAACATATCCAACTTCTCTACAAAAAAAATCAACTTCTCTGACCACTGACCTGTTTGGGTGTAGCTTTGGACAACCCAAACTCCCTCACAGGCATCAACCTGGAGGAAGTTGCACCCAAAAAATATAAAATTCCCGAAATATCTGACTGGGTCAAATACAAGAACACAAATCAAAAAACGTAACTCCATTTGTATTGGACCCATCAAAACCTTGGCAAATTTCAAAGTCAAACTAATAATAAATCCCGCCATCTCACCTCACAAAAGTACACCACCAACACAGACAAAATCTTGTCCACCTTGGCAGAACTGAACCACCTTGAGCTCAACACCCCCAAAGTCTGGCTACAGTCCCAACTGGGGGCATAGTTTGGCGGAAGTATCCGCCCACCTAAATGTCCTCATCTTCAAACACCAGCACAGAATCAAAGTTTTGAGATAAGGTAAGTTTATAAAAGAAGGCAAAAACTGCTCAACGTACTTCTTCTGCCAATTTCACTCCCACAGCAACTAGCCCGCATGCACACAGGTCCACAAAGGTGACAGCACCTTGGCAACCGCCCCAGAGGATGTCAAGGCGGAAGTATACTGCTAAGTATCAAACTGTACCACAATACTCCAAAAGACCCCCATCAAATTAAAAATTTCTATACAAACCGCCAGAATACAAAGCACACCGCTGGACTATAACCTACTGAACCTAGTCACACAGGAGGAGCTCTGGGATATAGTCCGCAGTGCACTTAGGAAATTTCCAGGGCCTGTTATGATACCATATAATTCTACAGAAATACCCAAGAAAATCGCCCCCCTCCCCTTGACATCAATGAACCAGTGCCTGCTGGAGACACGCCTCCTACCTGGTGGCCAGGATGTCTATGTCATAAACCTGTTTAAAAGGGTGACAAACTAGACCTGACCAACTGGCGACCAATTGCACTCTAACACTGATAAAAAACTATTAACAAAAATTTTAGCCACCAGGTTAGGCAATATAGCCTCCAAAGTCCTGTCGCCTAATCAGTTTGGGTTTATACCAGGGCGTTCAAACTGGTCCAATATACACTACATCGCCAACATATGCCAGTCCAGAGAAATTGGAGCCCTGGTATTCCTATACCAGGAGAAGGCATATGATTGCATTAGCTGGCCGTACCTGAAGGAATACCTAAGCGCCTCTAAGCTCCCACCCAGATTTATAAACTGGGCAATGCTCCTAACAGAGTCCGCATCCATAGGTGTATGCATCCCTGGATTTCTGACCAACAAGATTACACCACAAAGAGGGCTCAAATAAGGGGAACCCTCAGCCCACTGCTGTATAACTTCAGTATTGATCTGCTCCTTTGCATCGCTGACTCATGCCTCATGGGCATAACTGCAAAAGGCCAACTAACAGTACAGATACTAGCCTTTGTGGATGACTTGTAACAGGTACAACTAACAACAATGATGCCTGACAGCTGTAATGCACCCTAGAGGAATATTACATTGTGAGCAAAGCGTCAGCTCAACAAAAGAAAAACGGGATAATCCTCCTAGGCAGGTACACTAACAACTGGGCCATGATACCCAACCCTTACAGACCCCACAAAGGATCAACCCGCTCATCCTACCATTTGCATCACCTCCTAAACTAACCCTGCCCTCAACCTTGGGATATGGCTGGAAACAGGAGAGTATGCCAATGAGACAATTGAGAATAATATACTACAGAGGGTGTCCAACTGCATCACCTCCCTCAAGGGAAGATCCTCAGGACTAACGAGATGAGTAACAGTTGCCAACTCACTCATCCTTCCAATTCTGTTGTTCCCTGCACACGCAATCTCCTTCTCACCTACATTCATATCCTCAATAGCGCACTTATCCAGGTTAGGCTATGGCCTGGGTCCTGGCCACCTATATGGGTGGAAACACTCTTCAGCCCACGATCCAGCAGAGGCATGGACTTAACAGATTTTGAGGTTCACGCCAACCTCATATTGGGCACCTGGATAAAGGAAGTCCTAGCCTCAGACCTCCCACAACAACACTGGTCCAGAGAGGAGAGGGCCAACTTTGCGCAGGCGCTCAAACTATCCAACACACACAACCCGTCCAGCTTGCTCATATACCTTGCAAACTGACCCAATGCAGTGGGTCAACATGGAACCCCCTCACTTAAAACGCCTCCTCTGCACCATTTCGCACATAAGGTGGACCGTCACTCTCACAGGCACTAGTCAGGGAAGGGGAAGGTCCAGAGCTCACTTCACTCTAAGGAAACCTGAGGATTACCCCCAGAGGGACACACCTGACGTGGCCCCATTCATTGTGAGAATCAACTACTAAATGCTTTAGACATCTCATATGATCTCACAACTCAGAAGGCAATATGGAGGCTAACACATCATCCACTACTCCAGCCAAGGGCAAAAGATAACACCTGGCGTTAGCACAGAACAACCTACAGAACAGTAGATCGCTCCAAATCTCTTCATGCAGCATGCGCATTATGTGGAGGGGATGGCACCCTGCACCACTATCTCAAAGCATGCCCCCCATTTAGAGCCATATGGAAGGAAGTTGCGCGTCTACTTAAAGCCCACAATGACCAGGAGCTGTCAATCTTCAGAAGCCTCCTCGCACTCCAACTTGAATTTCCAATACCACCCACACTCCACTACCTGATAAGCGCCATTGTAATGAGGACAATCCACACAGTAGCACTGGATGCCTTTAAGGGAACTGTACCAACCATCTGTGGGAAAATCATCAGATTTCACTTCACCTACTGGAACCCTTTTGAGCTTTGCTATATGGTTACATGAGGCTGAAGCGACAACAATTTGTTGAATCATGGTTCACAGTCTAGTTTCTGCATATGGACCCCTTACTTCACACCTGATCCATAACATGGGAAACCCCTTCGGAGTAAGGTATTCAACCCCCCTATATCTGGTAGTACCAGCTGGCAACAGGGGTAGCTCATCTACTATGGGGTGCCTAAATCTTGCTATACTTCACCTCCCCCTATCCCATTACATATATCGGTATTGTCCATCCCCTGGTTGGCATACCTCAGTTAATAAAAACTCTTGTAAACCATGTTTAATACTCATCCCAAACTTATGGAGAGTAAGGTTTATCTAACTTGAAACATGATTATCAAAGTTATTCTCTATTTCACATCGATCACTTATTTGATCAAATTTAAAATTTAATTGGTTGCTTTACACTTAACCAGGTTTTTTACCCATGTAACTAAAAGCCAATGTCAACGCGTTTGACGCCTGATGCCTCTTGCGTTTATTTCCCACCACTGAAATGCGCTCAGGCTGGCCCAGCTAGCCCCCAAACACTTTCAGTCGCTACATCCCATCTCAGGACCTAGCCCACCATATTGCATTCTCCCAAGTGGTGCTCTAAAGCCCCTGATGCTCCTTTTGAGCAACCTGCATTTTACTCTTCAGGTCAAAAAATGATAAACTTTTCCCTTACGCAAATATGGCCGTCATTAAGATGGCCACAGCAGTTTATAAACCTGCCAATTTTATAGATTTTGACCCCAAGGGCTACTTCTACCTGAGCTTTTTTGTGAAGAACATGATATGGCAGCAGCACAGCTTCCCCCAAATTAGAAAGATGCGCTCATCCTTACCATCTTAACCTGCTTGCCAGATGAGGCCACACTAATTGTCCAGTTCGCCAGCTTGCCCTCTCACTTAACCCTAAACGCCTCCACCATGAACTCATGGAGTGCTTGGCTGCCTATGGCGCTGACACCATGTTGCAGTTCAGGGTGCCCAATGGCGATGATCATCTCACTGGGCCTCATGCGTTTTCAACAATCCGCCCTTACCACAGCGACACCCACATCATGATTTTCCCCGCACTATGATCAGATCTGCCCCTGATCATCCCTTCCTGGGAACTCATCAAAAACAGCTGCTCCATCTTCCCATTGTGCTTTAAACTTCACCATTCAAAGCGCAAGTGCCCAGCGTTTTTGCTAAAGCTGCTTCCCTTCACTCCTCCCTTTGGTGTCAGCTCTTTTACTACTATGCTGAGATGTTTTGAATGGGGATCAATCCGCCTTCCACACACTTCATCCGCCTCTAGTGCTGCCCTCACCACTATTCCCAACCTGAGCTCAACTGTCAGAACCATATCTGAGCAGATTGCAGATCAGGCACTGGCAGGTTTGCCATGGTCTACTGTGTGCGGGCTATCAACCACTGCCACACAAACAACTCCTGTTTCTGGCCCAGTTCTGCCAAATCAAAAACATTTGAGATACTTAGATGGCTTAATGATGAAAAATGGACCTATGGGACCAAACATGAGTTTGCCCTGTATGAAAACTTCATACGCCTACATGACTTGACCCCTATCTGCCATTTCCATTCTCTAAATGGGTGTCCAGTTTACAAAAATTTGTGTAATAAAGGCTTTCAAACAAGATACTGCACCCAACAAGTCCATCCTCCGCCAAGCCCTCTATATGGCGATGGACCCACTTTAAAAGAGTATTCCCTACCCAGATTTACTTGAATATTTACCAGAAGATGCCAAGTATGAAATCATAGAGCTAGTCTTTGTTGCGAGCTGCACATGCACCAATACAGTGATATCTTCACACCTTGCTGCTAACTACCCTTAAACCCGTCAACAAATCAAGTTTTTACATGCATACCTGAACTTATTTCCTTCACTAACCAACTGACTCAATACATCAAGATGTTGCACACCGCTGGCCCCATCAATGATGAGAACCCACACCTCTATCACCTTCTGCCCCACTCCACTGATGTCTCAACCCCCATTTTGTCCATCTTTGCCTGCCACCCAAAGCACCCACTGGACAAAAATCACCCTGACCCCCTTCCCCTTCTAATATGGATGCTTGGGCCAACGCCAAGGCACCACGCTAAATATTTTACAATTATAATATGATAATCCATTTATTTTGGCGCATAGCAAATAAAGGTGTGTGGAGGACCACCTTATGTTGGGAACCACTAGTACTAAAAAAGAAACAGGCCTCATTAAAAAAAGCAAGGTTGATTTGATTATAATCAGCCAAACTTTTTGCTAATGAAGAATAGTTATGTAAGGGTTTATATAATTTTTAAAGTTTTTGAATTAATAACTTAATCTTCTTATACTATATGGAAACTTCTTTTTCTTTGTTTATATATTCTATCCCAGCCACCCAATCTATGCAAAGATTTAGAATTAACTGTAGCGTGAGTGTTCGTTTTAACCAGTGATTCTTCACAATTCTTGGTGCATTTTTGGAAGATGCTGATTTCAAGTGATGCATGTATTGTAAGATTTCATTAGTATCATTACCTTAAAATCATCTAAAGATGGCATATAAACAGAGAATTTTGAATTAAGGTCATATTTATGATGTGAAAACCAATTAAAAGAATTTAAACATTTCATTTAGGACCTATGTTGTAGGTTTAATAATATTTAATTCTTCTTTTTTAACCTAGCTGTGATCGTATGGATATCATAAACCAAAATATTATGTAAGAGATCCTTTTCAGGAAATTAGCCACAATAAAATTCATGGTCAAGGGAATGTTTTCATAGTGTTGGTAGAGTATAAGAATTCAAATCTATTCTCCTTATTATTTTCCCATTTTTGAACCAAAATTTGGTTTAAAAGCAACATATACCCCTAATTTCATGTCTTCAAGCCTATAACATTGGATCACAGAATGCTCTTTACTATCATGCTTAAGACAAGTGATTGTAATTGGCTGATATATCCTCTTCAACATAAATTTATAGTATTGTGATATTTCACTTGTCATAAGCATTATTATTGTTCCTATATGTAGGAACTCAGTATCTGCAGGTTGTGCCCAATTTGGCTCATTATAACTAATTTCAAAGTGTCACAAGTATTATACATTATATTGCATGCCCATGTCTCAAAAAGATAGAATTACTGCATGATGTAAATAATGGAAAGTTTTACTGGGTGTCCCGTTAAATTTTCATCAAAATTAAAAAATATTTTTTTTTTTAACACCTGGACCTTGTGATAAATTAGTTTGCATATATTAATAAATCATTTTGCTTAAACTTGATGTTCAAAAAGACTGTACATTAAGATTGAAAATCTTGTAGTCCCTTCAGATTCTTTTTTGACAGACTTTTTGCATCTATGCATAACTGTTCATCTTCCAAATAGGGCATCATAAGGACACAACTGTGATACTTCACCAAAATGATTGAGGTGTAAGCCTCTAACATGTTTTAAAGAATCTCTCATAGATTTATTTAAAGCTATAAAAAGTTATTTACATTCTAATCCTTAACAGATTTTCGTAAAATTATAAGGATTATAATTATCTTGGACTAATTATGCAATAGGAGATGAAGTATGTCTTCTCATAATGAAGTGGTGTGAGAAATCTTTGGGTAAAATTGGATTTACTGCGATTTAAGTTAGATGTAGACAAATTTCCATTTCTTGAGTTACGGATTGCTCATAAGAGCTATCTGCAACTAATGCAGTGTTTTCTTAAGACAACCACGATTCAGATTAGATACTGGGCAGTCATACTGGAGATGGTTCTTCTAAACAAATGTAAAGTATTCGTGTAAAATGCGTTATAACACAGAAAAAGATTAGACTATTCTTTTTAGATCATACTTATGCCTTATTTAAGGGAGTTAAGTATACTAATTAACCCCAAAACTGATGATACATTTAAACTTGTTACTATTGAAGGATTCCATCTGTTTTTAGAATATGTCATTGCGTGGAGAAATTGTTTCATTACTTTTATAAGATCTTCATGTTGTCTTGATAATCTGTAAACTTTAGCTTTAATACTAATGATGTCTTCACTGTACCTTCTATTGAATCCATAAAGAAGATAATGATTATATTGCTCCATATTGATTTGCTATTATTTAATTTAGCATATAAAATGGTGAGTTTTATCTAATGGTGCTGAACAAAATTATTACCAGGGAAGATTGAGAATACTTGCTCATATAAAACTCTTTCCCATATGGTTTGAAGATAGTCTGGCCAATATTTTCAAATTGTAGCAGATTGTCTTATGTACGCTCACCATTCTGAAGCCCAAAAGGCAATTATATAATATGATATAATTTTGGATGAGATTGTTAGGATATGTTGGGTTATTTGCACAGGTCAAACGTACTGAGCAACTGACAGACAATGTGGGAATTGTCAGTCCTTCAGACACACTTGAAAATATACTTAAAATAGGAGCAATTGCCCCTAACCGATTCATTATTATATTTTATAAATACAGCTCCCTTTTGCTGTCCCATCTCTTCTACACTAAAAACAACCTTCTTCTCTCAATTGCCCATCTCACTTATATACAGTGGCTTCAGGCGATAATGCTTCTCATGGCTTGGGCTATTCCATTCCACTGATTCTCCTCAAATTCAGCTTGTTATTCTCTAATCCTCTATCACCCATATTGTAGGAGATTTAATTCGTATTTGTCAAATGTTGACATTGCCTTATCACTTTATAGCCTTATATAGAGGCGATCCAATAAAACCCATTATATCTAATAAAAACCCATTATATCCCAATATCACCTCATCTTGTGGCACTCAAATAATTGTAAATGATATTATATTCAGCAGATTCCGCCCTGCTGTCCAACGATTATCATCCAGTCATATTGGAATCATGACATTACCCCCTCCTTGACTAGACGATAAGATCCTATTGTTTGTAAGGTTGGAGGAACTTTACATGTATTCAGTTAATAATCTGACCACTTGCATAATCCTTGATGGTATACGCGTCAACTCCAGTTTTCTCTATTACTTCAAATGGACTGACCCAAATGCTAGCCAACTTGTGCTTCCACCCAAATCCATATTGGTTATTGTTGGGATTTTTGCTCATATTCCCAGACTGCTAGATTACCTGGTAGCATTAGAGGAAAAACCCCTAAGGCGAAGTGAATCAGTAATTGGTTGGCCCAAGTTTTGGAGTAATTACGTCTGGGAGATTTTGGGATATTCGCCTCATCATATCAAGTGGGTATCAATCCAAAAAAATACTTAAGATCTCATCGGGGAGAGTTGCTGACAAAATAGGGGCATCTGATAGTGATTAACTATCAGATGTACTGATTAGGATCAGTCAGGTTTCATCACTGACTGATTGGGAATGAATAGAAAGTTGCAAGGAGAGTGATGGTGCCTGAAACTATCGAATTGATTAGTTGGTGTTTGACCATAATGGGTAATAAGTCCCATTACCTAAGCAGGTCATTAGCCAAATATGTTTAGTTTACTTGGATCGAGTGGAAAACGTTAGGGACACATTTTCTGACTCTTTCCATTTTAAGTATCAAGGATGTCCAACAACAGAATACTAGCCAGAATGGGGAAGACCATCGCTCCAAGATGAGGATGGGTGATTCAATAGCAACGGCTGCCATATCATTAAAGAGGTGTCAACTGAGGGTTAGACAGCCAAATATCCCCACTATATATATTCACTAGGATTTACTATAATAAAAAACAGTATTTACAGTACTTACAGCATTTAGTAAAAAACGTTCTAAGTATTCATTTGGTTATAGTTAACCTATCATCAGATTTCATTGTGTTGTTCTGTCTCAAGGATATTATTGCAGAAGGCAATAATTGGAAGACTCTTAGAGAAAAGAGTAAAGATCTGAGCGGGGTCTAGAGAAGAAGGAGCCACAATCAGGGATAGCTGCTGACTGTGTAATGGACTGAAGAGACTGTCACCGGGGTATCTCAGCAAAGATCAGGTGGACAAGAGCAAAGGAAAGAACCCCTATGAGTCTGACTTCACAAGTTTTTTTTGGAAATACTGGCTGAGCGTTGGGCCAAAATATTTTAAACTCAACTATGGATAATAGTTTCCATACTATTATCAATTAATAATTCATTCTATACAATGCTAAAAAGTGAACGATGAAACTTAACCTGTTCAGTAAAAAGGTTACTAGGGTTGCTTGCTGATAACAACCAAAAGTAAATTTTTACAGTTGTAAAAGAGAACCATATCGCCTTCCTTGAATGGCGCCACCCACTACAATGTGCCTGATCAGTGGCCTGATTCATGATTTTCTTGGCTAAGCTGAAGGAATATGCTTTGGTTTGCAGTTCGATCAGAATGTTCATAAGGTAGTAAAATAGTGGTGGGGTTCCAGTCTGCCGGTGTCTTCTACACATGAATAAAGCAATGCCGGAAGAGCAGGATTTCAGCTGTATAGTAGTTAGGGAAAATTCCCCGTGGCGGAATGGTAACTAATGTTATAGGTAAACATGGCAGTGGAAAGGAGAGAGCTCCAATCAAAAGGTCGATCCATTACTAATTTTTGTAGTATGTTCACCAGAGTTCCACTCACCCATTTGACCATTCCGTTGGACTTAGGGTGGTATGGGGTCATCAGAACCCCACAAATTCCCATAAGCTAATTCAGTTTGGGGAGGATGTGCGAGGTGAAGTTGGTTCTGTTATCATTGAGAATAAACTTAGGGCAGCTGTTCCGCTGAATAATGCATTTTATCACAAACCTGGCCACAGTAACTGCCCCCAAGTCTTGTATCACCCTTGCTTCAACCCACCAGGTCAAGTGGTCAATAGCCACAAAAATGTACTTACAACGGTTGGCTCCAGTTGGTAAGGGGCCAACGACATTGAGGGAAACTGTGTGCCAAGCGAAATGTGGTTTCACTAACCAATATGATGTTGTACGGCGAAATGGCTTCTCCACTTGGCACTGATGGCAACAGGAAATAGTATCAAGCACATCAAAGCTCATACTTTAACATTAGTACTGGGGCTATAACAACTCCATAGTCTTAAGCACTCCACCATACCCAACTACCTTGTGCACACTCATTATGATTCCCGGTCATGCTGAGGGACACAAAAATTCACCATGGAATTGCCAATCCACTTTTACAGTTCCCCATTCCTTGGAAGGTATTCGTTTGCATCTCATTTAACATTTTGATTACTTGGGGCAGTTCATCGTCATATTTTCCACTGATCATCTTATTGTGCATCACGTTGCTGAGGTCCACTGTCACAGCAATAGTCAGTAACCAAGATAAACAGTCAGCGTTCTGATGCTTAACTCCTGGCCAATGGAGAATCTCAAAATCATAAGCCTGCAACTTAAGAGCCCATCGAGCCAAATGTCCTTCAGGTTCTTTGAGGTTCTACAACCAGCATAATGATGCGTGATCTGTCACAACTTTAAACTTTATTACATGCAAATAGACTCAGAATTGCTTATACATGCAGATTACTGCTAAGCACCCCCACTTGGTCACAGTATAATTACGCTCGTGACAGTTCAGACTTCAACTACAGTACACTACTGGATTTTCCTCTACCTCGTCATCTTTCTGAGAAAGTACAGCCTTAACAGCGGAGAGGGATGCATCCATCTGAACAAAAAACTCATACTTGAAGAACAGATATTGTAACACCAGTGTGCTGGTCAACGCTGTATGGAGTGTATTGATAGAAAATCGAGACGTTCCATCCATTTAAACACAGCGTCCTTTTTTTAACAACTTTAATAGCAGCCCCCCAATACAGCTAAAATTAGGGATAAAGCACCAGTAGTTACTGACCATTCCCAAAATACCTGTATGTTGCGCTTACTATTGGGAGTAATCATTTTGCTGATAGCCTCCACCTTAGCCAGCTGTGGTTTTAGCCCTTTAGAGTCTACCACAAACCCCAGATATTCAAGCTGACCTTTGAAGAAGTTACATTTTCAAGGTTTAGTTTTAGTGTTTACCTCAGCCAGCTGGCGGAATAATGCTTCAAGGTGGTCGAGATTCTCTGAAAAGGTTAAGAGAAAACATTAAAATCATCAATGTATACAAGGACACATGACAGTTTCAGGTCACCAAGAATAGTGTCCATGGCAACTTTTCTTTCTCGTTGCAAACACTTTTGCAACCCATTTAATTCAAGACTAAATCCAGTTTGATAATCTCATAGAGGGGATTAGTATGCGCCCATGTCTGGGAGCAGTTGGGCAAGCAAAGCAAGAGGAGCAGGTGGAAGGCCCGCGGCCTCTAACGTTTGAAAACGCCCCGGAGAATCTGGCGGAATAGAAAAAAATTTAAAAAAACTGGCGGTCACAATTTCCCCGGAGATACTCGCATGGCAAGCACGATGCAACCAGTACATCAATACGCCACATTCCCAGCCACTTTTGTCAGTGGAATTCGGAGTCCATGTGTATCTGGACATCCAAAAAACGGCCCTATGGGAAAAATTTTGTGAAGATGTACACAAAATTTTCCCAACTGCGGTGTACGTTGCACCTCACTCCATGTCGCACGGTTGGCTGGACCTAGGTTTTGAAAGCAAAATAGCAGCAGACGAGGCTGCAGCGGTGCGCATAGTGGTCAACCTCCCCAAAGGGCAATGGGTTGTCGAAACTAAACGCACCAGATGGACAAAATTGAACCAAATTTTCCTCACGTTTGACTTTTTGCCTACTATGGTAAAACGTGACATTTTGGAGCAACACCTGAAAGATGGTCTCACCATATATGGTGAAATACAATCTTTTAAAATGCAACGTTTCACGCTGATGCCACACCTGTGCACCAGCAAAGCCATCGCAGTTCTGACCCCATCTGAGGAGATTGCGAAGGACCTAACCCAGATCCTGCACTCCACCTTTATTGACATCGCAGGGCACACCACCCACCCATTCCAGGTAACCGTGGACAGCGCGCCCCCCATTTGCACCCACTGTGATACGTTCAGCCATAAGGCACACACGTGCCCCATTAAAGAGGGCGTTACATTCCAAGAGCACCCCTCGGCGGCCATGGCCAGCGGAGAGGCGCACTATGAACCAACCGCAAGCACCAAAGAGGCCTTCCCGTGGGGAGCACAAGGCTGCTACCTATTGGTAAAGCCCTCTCCCCGCAGGAACGGAAGAAGGCCAAGCAGGCCCATAGGACTGCGGCCAAGGAAGCGGCCAAGGTCACCACCACCATCCCACACTCACAACGCCAGGAGGACATGGAGACCTTCGCGGCAGAAGCAACTTGGGAATCCATCACCCAATCAGATTGGGAGGCCCAAGCTGAACAGGCCACTCAATCTGAGGATCCAATGGGAAATTTGATCTCACCCAATCGCTGCACCCAAGCCCTGGTTGAAACCAACTTGGGACCTATCCCAACCGAAAAATTTTTTTTTGCCCCACTCACCGGTGCACCAAACTTATCCGCACCGCAAAAAATTTGTCCGACGTCGGGAAAACAAAAAGCGAAGGCCAAAGCCAACGTGACTCTTTCCACAAAAATTAACAAAAACCCCAATAGCGTTGCTGCTAATACCCACACTGCTGTGAAAGCCCGTGGGGACCTGAAGAGGCTGGTGGGCCAGGGGCCCACCCCCTGCACCTAAGGTGCGATGGGGGAAACCTTCACTCTAGGGATGCTGAATATCACCAGACTCAAGGCCTCCCCGTCCCAGGCTAGGAAACTGAGTTTTTTACAAAATAATTTACCCGTGGATATCCTGGCCATCCAGGAAACCCACTGTACATGAGGTTCCAAGGATGCTTGGAAAACAATGCTCCTACCATCCCTATCCTTTTGGTCGAAGCACTGTGGGGTGCTAATTTGGAAAAACAATGTTTTCAAATTTACATCTTCAGAAACATTCCTAAATGACTGAGTGCTCGTTGTCACCTTCTCTTGGGCCGATGTTGCATACACAATTGTCAACATTTACACCCTAAACGGTGCACAAGAGCGTTGGGAATTTTTCTTGTCAGTCAAATCCCTCCCACTACCCCCCGATTCTTTCCTAATCGGCGACATGAACTGTTGGCTAACCTCATCAACGGACCAGTGGCCGCCCTCACCCCACACCCCACAGGGTCACGTAGAACTACGCGTTCTAAAAGCCACCCTTGGGTTAATGGATGCGCTGCCACGACATGCCCCACTGCTCAAAAACATGACGCGTCCCCACATCCACAATGGCCAATTAAGGTCCATGACCCGCATTGACCTTATTCTAGTGCTGGCGAAATTCCAACCCCACATCTCCCACTTCAAAACAACGAAAATGGAATTCTCTGACCACTGACTGGTCTCGATAACATACCACTTACCCGTCACAGTTGCAAAGGCCCCACATTGGTACAAAATCCGCCCCTCAGAGCTTGGGTCACCAGGATTTTCCACATGGGTGGAAGAGGCAACTTTGGCAAAATTGTTTGTTGCACCATTTTGCACGGACCCCATTTCCACATGGGCAACTTTCAAAAAAGACACCATCCACCACTATCGCCATCTCTCATCCAGACGCTCACGAGCCACATCGGCGGTTATATCGCGCGCACTGGCAGAATTGGCCCACTTGGAGTCCAACATTCCAGCCTCAGGATATAGCCCTGCATGGGGCCAGAAGTGGGCGGAGGCAGCAGCACACCTCAACGCACTTGAAAGGCAACACAAACATTGGGTTTGTGTCCAATACGGGGCCACACGCATCACTAAAGGCGACAAGTGCACCGCATACTTCTTCAAAAAAATTTTTGCACCACGCCAGAGTGTGGCCTGCACACAGGTGTGAAGATCAGATAATTCTATCATGGACACACTGGCTGAAGTAGCAATCGAAATGCAAAGATATTACTCCAAGTTATACTGAGCCAAACCAATTCAGCCAGCCAAAATGGCGAAATTTCTTGACAGAGCTCATATCCGCACCATTTTCTGATACCCGGAAATAATGAATTTAATTACTCCGAACAAATTATGGACTACCATTCGCGGTGCGCCAAACCAAAAATGCCCAGGCCCAGATGGCATTCCATATGAGTTCTACAAAAATATTTTAAATACATATCCCCATTGCTGCTAGCCTCACTCAACCAAAGCCTGTTGGAAGTGCGCCTCCTACCAGGAGGACATGAGGCTTTTACAGTCACACTCTTCAAGAAAAGGGATAGGCTAGACTTAGCCAACTGGCGCCCCATTTCTCTAACAAACACAGACACCAAAATTTTAACAAAAATCATGGCTAACCGTTTAGGGACTGTAGCATCTGCCACCATCTCTCCAGAACAATTTGGTTTCATCCCCAGAAGGTCGATTTGGGATAACGTGCACTCTGTGGCTAATGTGTGTCAGTCCACAGCCTCTGGGGCACTTGTATTCTTGGACCAACAAAAGGCCTATGATAGAGTAAACTGGGAATACCTTAGGGCCTGCCTCCAACAATTCCGCCTACCTCCCCGCTTCATTAACTGGGTGATGCTGCTCACGGAATATGCAACAATGGCTGTGCGCGGCCCAGGTTTCCTAACGGATGTAGTCCATCCTCAAAGGGGCCTGCGACAAGGGGACCCCCTGAGCCCACTCTTATACAACTTCAGCCTTGACCCACTACTGCGAAATGTGAATGCCCAACTCACTGGGGTCCATGTGCCAGGCCAAACCCCAGTCAAGATGATGGCATTTGCAGATGATTGCGTGGTGGGGGTGTCTAATAATAAAGATGCACGCGCGCTTGAAGCCTTCATCCAGGAATATTCCCAGGTAAGCAACGCGGCACTGAACGCCTCCAAAACCGAAATCATCCTCCTTGGTCGGTTTCAGAACTGCTGGGCCCCAGCAAGTAGTTCCCAACCCAGCCCAGCTGCTCGCCCAAGTCCACGCCTTACTAACTCAAAACACACCGCTCCACTGGTGCTCCCCTTTGTGCCGCGACCTACCATAGGACCGGTACGCCATCTGGGCGTGTGGTTGGAGGCAGGAGGATACGCGTCAGCAGTAATGGAGGGCCATATACTGGACAACGTGACGAAGCGAATCGCCTCTCTCAGAGCCCACCCTACTACCCTCACTGGCAGGGTTGTTCTTGCCAACTCTATGCTCCTATCCAAAGTCTGGTTTGGAGCCCACGCCATCCCTTTCTCCCCAAGCTTCTTCAAATCCCTGTATGCTTTGCTACAAGGATGGCTTTGGTTAGGCCGCCCTCCACCAGTACGGCTAGAGGTCATGTTTGGCCCTCATCATCATGGTGGCATGGGCCTACTTGACTTCAAAGCCCATGCCGCCAAGATCCTAGGCACCTGGATTGCGGCCGTCACTGCTCCTACACTCCCATCCCAACACTGGTCCCGCGCGGCCCGCTCCAACTTCTCCCGAGCCTTGGGCCTCAACAACCCATCAAACCCCCACTCCCTGATGAAATACCTTGCATCACACACATCAGCCACAGGTCCTCACGGGACAAAAACCCACTAAAAATGAATCCTACTCTCCATGCGGAGCGCAGAGTGGAGAATTTGTATTAGCGGACATACAACCCAAAGAGGCCGCCCCTCTCCTCAGTTCACACAAGATGTACAGGGGCTACCCATCTAGGATGGCGTGATCCCCATTCGACCCCAAGTCCTATCCAGGGTGGACTACCTGGACATGATGGACATCCCTTATTCCACTGAGACCCAAAAGACTATCTGGAAATACGCACACCATCCTCTGTTGCAGCCTCAAGTCCGTTCCCATGTGTGGCGCTGCCTGAGGCGGGTGTATCGTACAGCTGAGCGCTCTAATGCTTTACACTCATCCTGTGTCGTGTGTGGCCAGTATGGAACGCTGTTTCACCGCCTGGAGAAGTGCCCCACCTCTAAAGTAATATGGCGCGAAGTCCAACGTATGCTAGGCCAGGATCAAACACATCCCTTCAGTCTGTCAAGAGATATGTTTGCTTCATCAATGGCCTCCCCCTCCCACTCTCCCTTCGTGCTCTGGTGGTTGCAATCGCCATGTGGACTATCCACACGATTGTCTTGGATGCCATCGCCGGATCCATCTCCACCCTCCCTGAAGCTGTCCACAGATTCCGGTCTCATTTGGTGGATCACTTTCAAGCGTGGATGTTTGGATATCTCCCACCACGTCGCCGGCAGCTGGTCTCCTCCTGGTTCCCAGTCTGGTTCATCGTGTCAGACCCCTTCCTCCACACGTGCTCAATAGTGGCTACGCCCCCTACACACGTTCCCTCCCCCTTCCCATAAGTGGCGTTCCCGCTGGCAACAAGAGATAGCATCGCTTCTCTGGGGTGCCTCACCTGGTACTGAGTTTTGTCTCGTCTGAGTCATATTCGGAAGTGTCCGTCCCATGGTCAGCCTTCCCCGCAATAAATTTAAAGAATAGTGTCCATGGCTCGCTGAAACGTAGCTGGGGCGTTGCACAGCCCTTGAGGCATCCATGTTGGTTGAAAAAGGCCTTTAGAGGTTATTACAGCACATTTTTCCTGTTCTTCCAGGGGTAATTCAATTTGCCAGTAACCTAATATTAAGTCCATTGCAGAAAAGTAATGGGCTCCCCTAATTAGTCCAGATGATCGTCAATTCTTGGCAAGGGATACAAATTCTTTTTTGTAATACTGTTGAGCTTCCAGTAGTCTATTACTACATGGTTGGTGCCATCCTTATTTTTTACAATTAGAACAGGTGAGCTATGGGCTTTTGGACGGTTTGAGCATCCCTTGCTCTAACAACTTGTCAATTTCCTTCAGTAACAACATCTTCTACTGCCCATAATTGGCGGATTAGCTGAGACCTTATAGTAGGATGATCTTCTGTGTCTACTCAATGGACAACCCCCAAGCACACCCTAAATCATGATTGTCAACAGTGAAAATCCCCTTATAATTCCAAAATAAAGCTATTGATTGGTCTTGATGTTCTTCCAATAATCCAGTTATATTACTCCGTGGTACCACCATTAGTACACTGGCAGATGTCTCATCCAGTAGACCAAATTCATCCAACCACCTCAAATCATGAACCTGATGGACATCATCTATTGGAATCAGATGTAAATATGCTACAATTTTGGTGGCGGCGGATATGCATTAGTTCACTCTGGAGGTTTGATAACAAAACCTTTATCTCCCCATGTCCTGGAAGTATAATTCCTGGAGCCACATGCAGCTCAAACCGTGTTTGATGATAGAGCCCAATGACTTCCCCATATAACCCACTCGGCACTTCCACTTCTACCCAGTGTTCACTAAGACTTGTTGGCCAGAAGGGATAGATATGGGCCCTGACGCTCGAAGAGGTATCCCTTGATATCATATATCTGCTGGGGAAGAGCCTGAGTCTTGCACTTTAGTTGGTGGTAGTGAAATGGCCTCGCCCTGTCACTATAGGCAAGGTTGATATAGCTTGTATGCACCAGATCCTTTAATATTCCACTAGTGGTAAAGTAAATTGGGATCCGCTGACACAGAATGGTGAAAGTCTCCTCCGTCATATTAACAACATCCTCAAAATTGCGCAGGAAAGCAGTCCTGATTAGAAGGTCATAGTTTTCATTTGGCAGCACAATTGCTGGGACTACAACTGCAATGGACCCAAAGCGCAGAGGTAGCGCACTGTAAGCCCCCTCAGAGACAGTGCTTACTGCTCCAGCAGTTCCATAAACCATTCAATGGTCCACATCAGGGTATAATGTCAACTTTGCCATTAATTTAGTAAACACTATGTTGACTGGAGCTCCAGTATCTATTATAGCGCAAACTCTATTTTTTGCTACAAAAATATCACAGTATGTACACTCAGAATAAGAAGAATATTGACTGTTTAATACATGGACATTTACAGGATCTCTTTTCCCAAGGAAACTCATAATCCCCTCACTGATTTGGGTGTATTCTTTGACAATGGCATCTACTGGAAGGGCGACAATTACTCCTTTCAGAGTTGGTGCATCCATGGCAGAATCAAGTTGGTCTGAGGAAGCTTGATCAAGCATTTGACAGGCATATGGCTTCAGTTGTTCAGGGGACTCTTCTTCTGCTGCTGCCTTGGCTTGAGCTCGGGTTACTACGTTTACTCCTCCAACTGGCTGCTGATATAAAACTCCATCATTGTACTGAGGGACTTTCGCAGGGTATACTACTATTGATTCAGGGATGTTTTGAGTGGGTATCGCGGAGGTAGAGGGTCCTATCTCTACTCCACTCCATTTTTCCCCTGATAGTATTGATCTTGGTATATGTAGTTCACACGACGGTTATGGCAGAATTTTTCCAAATGACCAGGGCGACCACATTAGTAGCTTTAACCCCATAAGAGCCACGTCCTTGATTATCATAAGTAGGTCCAGACTGGAAAGTTTGGGGTCATTCAGCATAACCAGCCCCAGGTCAGTAAGCTGATTGTTTTAAGTTGGCATATATAGGTCCTGGTTGATAACTAATTTGCTGACAGTTTTCATGGCCAGCCCATTGTTGCTGATTAAACTGTTGAGTATAATTTGGCTGAGGACGAGGCGCAGAGTTATAAAAAGGTTAAGGATTACTAATCAGAGTTGGAGGCGGATGAGAGTATTCTCCTAAATAAGAGGGTGAAGTAGCAGCAGTAGTCTTCCAATCCATATTTGGCGGCGGAAAGTTAGGGGATACATGACGCAAAAACTGTATAATCTTGAGCAGAGGTACGTCATCATCCAGAAGTAGCGAAATAACCTTATGAAGTTTGCAATATGGCTTCACCGCAGAGGACATAGCAATGCACACATTGACTTCCGCTAAGTACCCAGCTCCAATCAGTACATGGGCTTCTGTTGTGAATTAATTAGCGAACTCTAGGAGAGTCTCGTTTTGATGGAAACTGATCGTTAAGAATTCTGCTTTTCGCTGTGACATCTTTAAAGTACCCCCAAACAGGCGGAGTATGGTATCCTTTACATCCTTATAGGGTGACAGAACTACTTAGGAGGTAAAAGGTGACCTGATTGTCGCTTCCTACATCCAAAGCAGATATTAACAACTTAGCCTTACATCTATCAGAGGCTCCTTCTGCCGCAAACTCAAACCATTTGAAGAACCCATGAATTTTCCCGTTGCAGTCAAATAGAGGTAATTTTTTGATATTAACCTTCTCATCCCGTTCATGGGGTTTTGGGCCATACTGAGGAATGGATCAAGATCCAAAAGCGGTTTCTTGATGAGGAGCTAAATTAGTAGAAGTTGGGATGTCCGCCACTTCAGGGGTAGAATGATCTTCCGCCATGGACAGTACCACCATTACTTGAGGGAAGTGTTGTTCCAACTCATATTCGTATCTGGTACTACCATCCTGGGTGTAGTAGCTCCAACCAGCGTCATATTAATCCTCGTATGATGCCCCCTCTTGATGGTCATCATTGTCCCAGTGGGAAGATCAAGAGGTATTGGTCAATCTTTGTTCTGCGTACTGCAGCCATTCAGTAGTATCATTCAATCATTCAGCAAGTTCTTTATTTTGTTGTACCAAGATTTGCATTTGGCTAAACGTACTATCAAGCTGGTGCATGACAGCGTCTCAATCCTGAAGAAGTTTATCTTGATTTTTGAGCACCGCATCTAAGGTAACTTTGAGTTCCTCATATCCAGCAGGTGCGGTGTTCCATGAAGATTACCCAACAATACAGCATATGGCATGTCTGGTGACTGGGGTTCCGGAGTGTTAGGTGGTTGATCAATGGGCCCCCTGTAGTGAGCACCACTGTTATAATTTTGGATGGTGTCACTAGGATCCGTTGGGTTATTTGCACAGGTCAAACCCACTGAGCAACAGATAGATGATGTGGGGATTGTTGGTCCTTCAGACACACTTGAAAATATACTTAAAATAGGAGCAATTGCCACAACCGATTCTTTATTTATTTTTTATAATCATACAGCTACCTTTTGCTGTCCCATCTTATACGCTAAAAACAACCTTCTTCTCTCAATTGCCCATCTCACTTATATACAGTGGCTTCAGGTGATACTGCTTCTCATGGCTTGAGCTATTCTATTCCACTGATTCTCTTCAAATTCAAGTTGTTATTCTCTAATCCTATGTCACCCTAATTGTAGGTGACTTACTTTGTATTTTTTGACTGTCGACATTGCCTTATTGCCTTATTGCCTTATATAGAGGCAATCCAATAAAACCCATTATATCCCAATATCACCTCATCTTGAGGCACTCAAATAATTTTTAACTGATACTATGTTTGGCGGATTACGCCCTGCTGCCCTACAATTACCACCCAGTCATATTAGAATTGTGACATATTATATGAGACTATCTATCACCAATAAAATTCCTTTGTAAACCCTGGACTACTCCCTCAGATAGAAACCACATGATAGATAAGCCTTTTTCAAATCTGTAAATCATATTACTTCTTTTTAAAAATGAAGTATGTATTCTCATTAAAGCTGATTTGATAATATCCTGAGCTATATATTATATCTGTTGGATAGGTGCTAGATTTAATACTTTAAAGACATCACCTAGCAATATTCATCTATTAGAGACGAGTTCATCAGTACCATCCAATCCCTGAAGGTCATGACCACGATAAAAAATGTTCTCCTAATCCAGATCTGTCTGATTCTGGATTTTAATAGTAACCAATTTGGCCTTACTATAGACAAAATTTTAACAAATATGAGAATACTTTTAGGTGTAACAATGACACTAAGTTAATATTCAATTGAACGGGTTCCAGCCTAATTTGAGGTAAAATATAATCAAGATATATAGGAACAATTGAGGAAGATACATAGAGGAAATTAAATAATTCTATATCATAATTTAAGACATATATAGGCTTCTCACGAGCACTAAGGCACGCCTATCTAGGATGACTGTTAGGGTTGAAACGTGACAAGAAAAACTGGGCTGTAAGTGTAGTTACATGAACGCCCATACCAGAAGCCACAGACTACAAGGCGATGATATACCATAAGGTTTGATCATGCTAAGTGGGTTAAGACTTGAGTTTTATGCACAACTAAGAGTGAAATTAAGCTATCTCTAATTCAGTGTAAACTTGTTTTTTTTGCAATTTTAGCAGAAGCTTTAACCATAGTACTCCTTCAATTGGAGCTAGCAGTTGAAATTCATTCAACCCTTTAACAAGAAAGTATAGGATAATATATATATATATCAAAGTAAGTGATTGAAAAAGTTTAGAAAAATTAACCTGCTGTAGGAATATGAGGAAAAGTTTTACAGCACCTTAGTTATTAGAAAGATAAAAACTCTCTTTTGATTCGCTCACTTTTAGTCAAATCGTAGTTAAAAATTTAGTAAAAACAGCTCCACTCGTTGTCACCTTATTCAAGTTACCTGTCAATGCATTTGATACAAGCTGCCTCCATGTTGGGCAGTGGTGTGCCACCTCCTAATGTTTTTCAGACATTGCCAAAATGTGCTTGGGATGGCTCAGTAGCCCTCTGAATTCTTCAGGACGCTACTTCCCGCCTAAGGTCTTAGCCTTATATCTCGCCCAAACCCAGGCGGTTCCAAATTGCCCCCTTGTGTTCCCCTGGAGCAACAAGCGATTTGTTTTCTGGGTTGATTATGGTAAGTTGTTCCCTTATTAAGATAAACCATTTCAGATTAGCTCAGACTGTTATGCAGCCTGCAGGCTTCATTGACCTCCGCCCCTTCAAGAGGTATTTTGATCCAGCTTCTCAAGTGAAGCTGATACTGCATTAGCAGCTACCATCCCACTGGTGTTCCAGGGCACCCCCCTCCCAACTACTTGTACCTGGTTGCCCACTGATAACACTCTTGTGGTTCAGTTTGTGGGCTTCCCTACCCACCCACCACCCCCAAATTCTACATAATTAGATTATTGCTGGATTATCAGAATATGGTTTTGATCCATAATACAATTAGTGGTTCCCTATGGAGCCACCCACCTTGCAGGCCCCCACGCCTTTGCAACTATTTATCCAGTATCAACAGAAGTAGCCCTCTCAGTCCATACTCAAACCATTATTCCCTCTGCCCCAGACCATCCTTTTTGGGCTTGAATGGATGGAGGGCGTACCATCTGCCCCACCTGTTTTGAACTGGACCATCTGAAACAGCGCTGTTATTCCATCTCATGAGCCACAGCCCCATACTTAACTCTTCACATGGTGAACACATAACCGATCCAATTACATTTTTCTAATGGGGCACTATCCTTCACCATCTCTCCCCAAGGTGGTAGCTACAGCAACAACTGAATCAACCAACCAGAAATTACCTCAACGAACATCTCCTGAATCCACTAATCAGGAGTCAGAATGGACTCCAATAAATTCTAATTCCTCCTCCCAGCCACCTGCCACAGATAACCCATATGCAAATAACCCAATCAAATTCAACCAAAATCCGAGATTGTTTGGTCAAGGTTGATGAATTGGTTGAGCTTATCCCAGAATCCAAATGGACTGAACCCCCTCCATTCAAAATGTACCTTAATACTGAATATGTGGCCCAATTCCTAATGCTCCATTAGGTACCTCGCCCTGATGTCACCCCATTCAAAAGTGACCACCAACTAGCTGAAGAGGAAGTTGCCTCCCATGAATGTCACCTAATCTATAAAGCCATTGAAAAATCAGTTGCAGTACTGGCTGCGGGCCTGCCACCTCCTATCCTCCCAAGTACCATGCTCCCTAAAAATAAAAAAGAACATCTCTGCTAATACTAGGTAGAGAATACAGCAGTTCATATAGTTGTGGCTGTCACAAAGTTTAGCTCAAAGACATGCATTACCCGCAACAACCTCACAATCATTGCTACCCTAACCAACATACGCCTTGAGCTAAGAAAGCCCTTACAACCTACATTTCCACCCTCCTCACCACACACATTGAGTTGCAAGCACATATTTGTTATCTTGACCCCCATTTCCATAATGCTCATGCCAGTGCTCTCAGCTTTGTGCCATTACATGACCCCACCAGATGAGTAAGAAGAGACTCCCAATCCACCTTCATTCACCGCCATGGGTATATAGTGGTTTCCACTACTGATTTAATTGGTGTGTCTTTCTTTAATTTCATTTCAGTTTTAAGTGAATCCATCTTTCTTGTTTCGACTTTATCTTATTTTATTTTACTTAAGGTTTAGCTCTTTTGAGCATCAGTAACGGCTGTCCCCTGGTTGCCGTGCCTTAAATAAATAACAACTACAGAAAATGTGGGTGTGAAGGAGATAATCTATAGTAACTTAAATCCATATAATAACATTGACATCAAGGCAGATGGGATCAATCCTTCATATAATTATAAGATAACATATAAATTATAAAATAATAACATATAAAATAGCTTAAAATAGTTTGTCAAACCAAATATGAATCAAACCATCTGAAGTCACTACATACCAGACTGTTGAACTTATCATTGTTGGAATCCTGGCACTAGATGCTCTCTGGTGCTCATGCACAGAACTTTGACAATTAAAAAGTCTTACTAGTATTGAAACTCTTGACAGCTATTTTAATTTTATCAGGGGATATGTAAACCACAACCAAATTTAAATTGTATCAAGTAAATTTAATAATATAAAAACTAGAGTGCAAAAAATAACCCTTATTAGACTAATGCCTCTTAATATTTAAGCTACTCCAAGCCTAATAATGAGATGCAAGAATATAAGTTAAACAGAGGGTATCTCAATTTACCTATTTATAATTTAGCCTATCTACGCTTCTCAGAAAGCTTTTCACCTTGGTAGAATGGACTTTTAGATGTTAAATTGACAGTTAAGTTGTTGTAACCATGAGATAGCATTTTAATATAGCCCCATTAATCAGACATCTTGAACGTATTGTCAGTTCAGCCAATTACCTATAGTTCCTAAATGGCAATTTTTTACAATAAATTTTTTGCTCCCCTAGACCCCCTTCAAGTCTATAAAGGGTGGTTGTTTTTCCCTTTATGAAGTTGACCTAAATTTAAGATGGCAGTAGGGGGATTTTAGGGTCATTTTGCCTATATCGCCAAGGGATTAAAACAACCCCCTCATCTTGGAGTGACCTATTTGGCGGAATATGAGGAGCAAAACCATTACTATGATCAAATAGGATTCCACTGAGACCTAATCATGTATTTATTATAATATTTGAAGTATTTGACACTGGAACATTATTAATCACTAGTAAGAAATTTTATCGGCCTATATTACTCCTATCAAAATTGTTGGGAGACGTTAGGGCCACAAGAACCATCCTTGTACTTGGGTGATAGTAATTATGGAAGCAAAGCTCAATATAATATTCATCACTTTGCATGTATTTGACAGCATAGGATTTTTCTCATATAGATCCAAGCTTCTGGCTTCTTGGGTGATTTGATTATAAATATAAAACTAAAAAAAGAGATTTTAGAGGAGGGTAAAAGGGTCTGGCCTCATTAGTTGCTTGGCCCTCTTTGGTGACAGCTTTTACTAGATTAGTAATAGCATCAGTTTGTAGTTGGATAAGTTCTGAGCCACCTTCCTCATGGCCTTGTCAGGATCATCTATCCTAGCAGAAAAAGACATCTTTAGCTAGGGGAGCTGGTATCCCAGGTTCTTGACCATATAGAACGCAGAAAGGAGACACCTTGAGGATCTAGTGATAAGAAATCTGATTGACCATCAGGGCACTGATAAAAACTGAAACTAGTGGAGAGAGTCAGATGCGGCCATTTTTTGTAAAATGGATACTAGAGTTCCATTCGCTCTTTCTACAGTACCATTTGCAGAAGGGTTATAGAGAGCTGAGAAAAGTTGCTGTGCTCTCATGGAAGTAGCCAGGATCTTGACTACTCTAGAGGTGAAGTTTTCTATAGTTGTCACAGAGCAGGACCTGGGGACAACCATGGCGAGTGAAAATGGACCGATGGAGGAAGGTGATGGTAGCTTTAGCAGTTTGATCTGGGGAGCCACTGCTTTAATCCATTTTGTAAAGCGATCAATTCCTGCTAAGATGTAGCTATTTACACTAGTAAACTGAGGTAGGGGACCTACCACTTATAAACTTAATGTGTGAAAAGGTTGCTGAGGGATGGTAGGTTGGTATTGATATCTTTCTTGAGCCTAGATTGCAATTTGCACTTTAAACAGGCATCCAAGACTTAAATAATGGACTCCATAATTCCCTCCTAATGATACCAATCCTCAGTCAACTCATACGTCTTTCTTAAACTGTCGTTCCCACAGGTTGAGTGAGCCTTCATGATTGCAGGTGCTTGTTCTGAGGGTTGGAGATAATGCAACTAGTCAGCCCCTACCTTTTTGGATAACTTCCAGCTCTCTACCTTAGTGTTATGGGAGTGTCTTGCTAACATATTATTAACGGGGTCATCTTTATCGTCCCAGGCGTCAGGGGCCATTAGTGGGTCATGCAACTGCACCGCTTCATCATTATCTAAGTGGAGGACAGGCAACCAAATCAATTAACTGACATTCATATGGCGAGTTCCAGCTGGTGTTCAATCTTCATGTCATAGAGTTGGAGCTTTAATTTATAACGAGCCAATCGTCAATTAAGATCCTTCATATATTATAGCCATTTGAGGGAGGCATAACCAGTAACTATGATTATGATGGTTCCATACAAAAAATCAGTAGCATTTCACAGCTAGTAGGATAGTAAGGCACTATTTCTCAGTGACGCTGTGGTGCGTTCAGCCTTTGACAAATTCTTGCTGAAATATGACACAGGACGATCCACGCCATTTTCATCTGATTGGGCCAGGATGGATACAACGGCATAATCAGAAACATTGGAAAACAAAATAAAAATTTTATTATAATTTGGTTGACATAGGATGTGGCATTTTTAAAGCAACGTCTTTACATTCTCAGAAGCAGCCTTTTGTCCATCACCTCAAGAGAAAGAGAGTTTTTTTTGGAAGTTGGCGAATGAGTGGCTCACTGAGCTGAGCGAGCTTGGGGGAGGAATTGATGATAATTTCCACCATAGTAAGAAAGACCTGGATGTCTCTCAGGTTTTAGGGAGGTAGAATTTTGTATATGGCTTCCATCTTATCTTGTGAGGGTTGTATCCCTCTTGTGAGATGGAGTGGCTCAGAAAATCTAGTTTCTTATGTAAGTAACTGCACTTTGAAGGCTTCAATATAATTCTAGACGCACATAGGCATTAAAAACTTCTTTTTAATGAGTAAGATGATCAGTGAAAGTTTTAAAGAAAATGGTGGTGTCATTGAGATAGACTATCACGCAGCTTAGCTTTATCCAGCAAGCTATGATCCATTGCTTTATGTAATGATGCAGGCACATTGCACACCCCTTGAGGTAATTAAATAGGTTGGAATAAGACTTCACTGAAGATATTAGCACATCTCCCCTGGTCTTGTGGAGAAACATCCATTTTCCTGTATCTGCTATCCTAGTACATAACAGAAAAGGACTTGGATCCAGAGAGATGAGGCAGAGCGTTGTCAATATGGGGTTTAGGGTAACTATCCTTTCTTGTGATGTTGTTCAATTTATGGTAGTTCAAAATTATCCAATGACCTCCATATTCTTCTTTCTAAACAGGAGATGTGACGACCAAGGGCTTTGAGAAGGGACCAGCAACCCAGCGTCTAGTAACTGTTTAGCCCCATCCTTATCTGCAGCTCCTTGACTTTTGATTTACAATATGGTTTGGATCAGATGGGATGGGCATCACCAACATCAATGGTGTGGCTCTAATCCTTCATGTGCCCATAATTGGTATCAGATGTGGAGAAAATGTCATTATAATCCTCCAATAGAGTGTGAACTTTGTAAGATCAGCTAGGGTTAGTTCAACAAAATATGAATTTTATGCAAAGTACATAACAGTTGGTCAGCAGGTAGGCCCATATCCAACATAGACCCAATACAGTGAACTTTTTGACTATCCTTAATTGGTATCATCAGGCCTTTTCTGATCTCCTGATGTTTCTTCACGATCAGGTCTTTACTGGTAATATTCCCAAGTAGGGTATTGATAGATTGCTGATAAGGTGGGTTATTATACCTGGCAATATTTGAGATTATAAAAGGTTTATCGCTCAATGCTTGTTATGTGAAATAAGCAGTTTATGGTACTTGTGGGGCAATCTTGGTATCAATCACCCTTTGTTCGCCAGCCTTTACTATCTACTGATGCATAGAAAGAGATGCCCTCTAGAGCCTACTTAGTCATTCAACATTTTTATATTTTGCCCACCATTATATAGTGTAGAGATAATGCGGAGGAAGGGTAATTACCTGAGCAAATGTATTCTTTTTATTAGGCTCTTTATTGGTTAGTACAAGGAGTATAATAGTTGAACAGGGAGATATACCCCTGTTTCAGGTTAATGATTCCATCATACTTGATCATAGATTGGGTACCAATGAGAATATCATAAGTACTATTAGCCAATGCAACACCAGGTGCTGACAGGATAAGCTTCCCAAATTTGATGGACAAAGAGGAGTACGTCCCAATAGTGCATGTGTTGTTTGGACGGGCAGTTTAAAACTCTTGGGAGTATTCTAAGTCAGGTGACAGAAAATTTTTCTTAATGAGTTTTGAGAAAATAAAGTTCACTGAGGATCCAGTGTCGATTATATCCAGGACCCATACTCTGTTGATGACGACCTCTGCCCTGGTTATGGTTCCACCAAGGTTTGGGGGAAAGTAGAACCTTCTTAATATGGAGAGTGGAAGCAAGTCTTTCTTAAGACCCAAAGTAATTATCCTGAATAGATTGTAGCATATGAACAAGATGGGTAGATCATATTAGCTAGGAAAAAAGCTGGTCAGCATCACTGGCAGTATCAATAACCTCAAAACATTTTAGCACTTTACAGAGTTATGTCCCACTGGGTATCATGGCCTTATCTACACTTTCAGTGTTCAACCGATCTAGTACCCCACTTCAACTGGGGCTCCAAAGACATAATATCTAACGTCTTTTCAGCCTCTTTAGATTCGTCATCAGAGCGGTTATCTACGAGTGTTAGTGGTTTGATAGAGGTGGGGGAAAGACAGGCCTTTACTTGTCACAAGGGATGTCCTTTTGGCTCTCAACTACATTTTAACCGTTGGAGGAAGCATCTCAGCTTTGACGACTTTTGTCAGCACCTTTGATGTTATGAGCTGCATCTTAAAGTGACATGAAGGTGGAGTTATTGTGGTAATCCCCTTGGTGGAGAGCGTTGGGTGAGGCAAAGCCTCTGCTTATTTCACTGGGCGGACTTGGGGCGCAGGTTTCAGAAGAGAGCGCAACCCTGTCACCTATAGAGTACTTTTGACAAATTTCACATGGCCGAGTTTAGTCTATGTTGGATCACACTACAGAAGCAGACTTTATAAGGGCAACAAGCTCAGGAGGTGCCATGGGAATCATCATGGACTCCTTATGCCAAGCGACGGTTTGGAAGTTCTCAATAGGTAAACTTGGGGTGTAAACCCACTTCCTTGAGTAATTTTCAACTCCATGGATATCCTTAACCTTTAGTAGAGCCTCTTCTATATCCTGTAAATTCCGCAAGGAACGTTTTACTGATGCAATATGTTGGGCTAAAGAAGGGTAAGAAGCTAAGCCATCCAGGATGAATTCAACAGCATCGCCAAGAGGTAACATGTTTGCTATAACAGTGGCTGAGCTTCACTGTAAAAACTGGCAAATAATGGAGGCAACCATTTCTCCCTCTTGCATGCTTAGGCGCACAAAAGACTTATTTCCTTTTTAAACTCTGCATTGAAACAAATTTCTCAATAAGCGCTTCCTTAACCTTTCCAAGTACTAAGAGTGTCCATATAAGGAATAATTACCTCTTGGTCATCACGGCTTAGGAAAGGGAGGATGTGTTTTATATTGATAATTGGTCATTCCTTCTGAGGCGAATTTATAGACAAAGGAGAATGAGGTGAAGCTACCCTCACTTGGGGTAAAATTGTCTCTGAAAGGTGGTTTAGAGATAGTAGTAATGTCCCCATGAGGGTCTCAAGAGGAGCACTGTTTGATCTTATTAAGTCAAGATAAAGCGCTGGCTTGTTGCTGTTCTAAAGCACTAGACTTGATTCAGGTATAGCGGAAAGGTTAGGAGAATTACTCACCAAACATCATCCATTTTAATGTAGGAGATTGAGGCGTACAGGTCCATTGTAGTGAGCACCACTAGTTGGAATCCTGGCACTTTGATGCTCGCAGGTGCTGGGGGCAAAGGATCTTAACAATATTGCGGGTTACTAGAGATTTAAACTCTTGACCGCTAAAAATGTTTTTAGGGGAAGTAACCACAACCAGAACATGTTTTTCCATATTAATCTTATTAATAAGAATTTGAGAAAAAAAATTCCATATTGGAATTTCAATCCCTAGTATTTAAGGTAAGTCAAGGCTAAAAATGAGAAGGGCGTTTGATTTCAGAATAGGAAGAAGGACGCTAATTTGACTAAATGATAATCTAGCTAATCAGGACTCTCAGGTATTTTCCACCTTGACAAGGCTTTTGTTGAGGGTGATAGTTCATCAGCTGGGATGATGTAACCATGAGGTAGCATTTTAATATAATCTCACCAATTAGCCACCTGGAAAGTGTTTTTAGTTCAGCCAATTACTGGAGTTCTTAGTGACTGATTAGCTAGTAAAATATTTGTACCTCCTTGAACCTCCTTCAAACTATAAAAGGGGTGGCTTTCTTTTAAGCGTTAGAATTGGAATGACAGCAGTTCTTGGGCGGACTTCCCAGGGATTTGGGCTGTATTTTCAGAGGTTTGAAGGAGTTGGCTCTCTAAAATATAAGTTATCCAGCTGGGATTAGGAGTATAAGTATTACTAAAATCAATTAACCTCTGAGAAATGTATTGAGGATTTTGCTTAATTATTAACTTATTCACCGCCATGATACTATTCTCACTTAGTCAGCCATGTAATTTTATGACAATTCTGAAGATACCCCAGGTAAAAATACTTTAAAACTTTAGTCATGATGAAATCAGAGATTAGGAGTCAAGGGCCTTACCTGGAAATTTTGATCCAGCTACTTGAGCAAAAATCATAATTTAAGGGAACATCACAATTCAACCAATTTTAGTGGAGAAATGACAAGTCGTTGCTCAATTGAGACTAATCCTTTGTAGCTTTATAGATTTAATACATGCCATAGTAGTTGGCAAACTAGGTTTTGCTAATGTGACGGACAAAAAGTAAAAGTAGTTAGATGAATTTTTTTGGACTATTTGAAAAAAATTGTTAAATAAAGAACCAAACAATTACGTTTTATGCAAAGGAGAAATCCACTTTATGAACACTAAATCAGCTATACTGTTCACGTCCAAGCCATACACTGATCCAAAGAAGAAAAACTATTATTAAGGGCTAAATCAGCTTACCTAAGCGTGCTTAATTTGACTAGCCAAGAGATCATGGGCTTCGCCACTATTGCTAGTATGTAAGTGTCAAGGAAAGTGAACTTCTAGGATTACAATAAGGAAGCTCCTAGAGTCTTTAGCTAAAAATTAAGCCATCTGAGCTATAGGACGTGTTATCCTGTATAGTTATTACTAGGTCCCAATATGTATGTAGGAAAGGAATTAAATATATGAAAATGTCCTAGAGATTTTTGAAACTATGTATATATAAATGACTATCATTAGTAGACTTTGTGACAATCAGTATTCACCATATAACCACATTGCCTTTATATTTTCCCTTAAGGATATGAAGCCCTTAATTGAAAATTCCGCCAGCATAAAAGTTAAAACTAAATACATCGATGAATCCCCCCTTGGGTTGGGACAATCTAGTACTAAAAAAAGTTAAAACTAAATGACTAAAGGATACTAATGGTCTATTCAACAGTTCTAGGAGCTATGAATGGCAAAAATTGTTGAGAAGTGAGCAGGTCAGTATCAGGGCATAATATAGTATATTTTGATTGTGAAAAACTCATACAATGCCCCATGAAACCTCTCAGTGTTTAGAGAGCTTACTGAAGAGGCTGGAGTAATTCCAGGATCCACATAAAAATCATCAATAATCAAGCAGCTTAGATCAAGTCAAAAATAATAAAAATTAGATATTCAAAATGTGAGAAAACTTGTCCAACGCCTTGAAAACTCACTCAGAGTTTGAAAAGAGTATAATGAAAAGTTTAGATAAATTTCAGAGGCCTCAGAATCCACCATAATTCCCCCAGACCCCCAAAATGTTCAAAGCAGCAACTAAGCTGTCACTATAAATATCCTAGTGGTAGTCACTTAATTTTTATTTTGTATTCTAGGATATATACTATTAATGAAAATCTTTAAATTTCTTATTTATTTGAGGTAAGCCAACCAGGGGAGAAACATTACTGAAACTAAACTTAAAACTAAAAACTAACGTAACTAATTGGTTCAGACAAAACACCCAAATGAGCGGATTGAGTGAAACACTTCAAACAAAACAACCAACCAGGTGGGCAGCGGAAACCGCTTATCCCTCCATGGCAGAAGGGGAGGGGGGATTGGGGGGCTCATCTTTGGCAGCAACTTCCTCATCCCAGAGTTGGGTACATGTCAATGTGGGTAGCAATGGCGTCGTGGCATTGGCGGGATTTGGTTTATTATCGCTAATAATTATTTCATAGAAATTGCCAGCTAGGAAAATGGCACTGATATATTCGGCTAAAGTTTTTTAAGCTTTAATGTGGGCATCTTAGAGTTTAACAAACATGGTGATATTAGTTCAGGTAATCTTAGCTTTCAGATTCCGTGCTATAGTTACCATATTCTGGATAGCATTGTTAACATTTTTGTAAAATGCTTCACTGTGATTTTACTCTTTTGAGTAAGACTTTCAGGGATAACAGGAGGTAGAAAATCTCCTGTGAGCATCGCCACTGATTTGACAACAGCTTCATGAAGGGGATGAAAATCTGTTTTTGCAGCTGCTTTGACTGCAAGCTGGTGATCACTGCATAATGATTCAGCATTTGGCTGTGGGGTATATAGTTGAGGGAGGTATTTGGCGTCCCATTCTGCATTAATGAACCTCTCAATTTGCAGAGATGGTTCTTCAATATGCTAACCTGATTCTTCAAATTCAGCCAATAACTCCCATGGGTTTTAGTTGAACTAAATTTGGGAAGCGGCGTATGGTTGAGGTTTTGTTGATTATTGAAGGAAGCATGGTATCAAACTGGGTTCCAATCTGATGCTTGATTGGAGGAGTCATGTGTGACATTGGGATGAGAAGGATGTTGATTGGTGGCTGCAGGTGCAGCTGAAGTTTCAGTTTTGGGAAAGAAGGAGGTAGGATCATACCCCATTCCAGAACTTGTATGGGGTGGGCGGCGGATTGGAGGTTGGTGGATGAATAGTCTGATCTGTCAGAAGTGGCTATGGAGGGGCACTTGCGTTTTGAGTGGTCTAACTCAAAATATGATGGTAATATTGTCCGCCTGCCCTTGACAGGCTTAAAACAGATGGTCGGGCACTGAAGGAATAATGGCATGAGGGGAATCAACACGGCGATTTTACTAAATTCATGGATGATTGTGGCGTATGCCTGAGGCCCAGCGAGTCATGTGGCCCCATTTGGGACCACAAATTGTAAGTTGGGGTTGGAGCCATAGGCTGCCAAACCGTCCATCAGCTCCTGGTGGAGCACTGCAGGGGGGAGGTGGGTGGGCAAACCAGCAAACTGGACCACCAAAGTGGTGTCCGCTGGGAGCTGGGTCTGAGTTGTGGGGAGAGGAGTGCTTTGGAATACCAAGAGAAACATTTGCTGCTGTGGCAGCGTCAGCTTCACAGGTGATGCCAAGGTCAAAATACCCCTTATAGGGGCGGAAATCTATGAATCTGGTGAGTGTTATCACCGCCTGTGCCATTTTGATAAAAGCTTGGTTGTGGTATGGGAAGAGTTTCCCATAGTCAACCCTTAGGCTGTAGCGCATGTTGCTCCAGGGGAGCACCAGGGGGCAGCAAGGTACCATTTGGGTACAAATGAGGTGGGCGTCGAGATCTTTGGGAGGAACAAACCATCTCATGGGTTTATAATGTCTGGGTGATCCAGTCCAAGTGCTTTTTCCTGCTGGATGGAAAATGGTGGGGGGAGTTTTGCCACTGCCCCACGCTGGAGCAGCTAACGGAGAATCCAAGGACATTGGAGTGAAACTAAAACAGGCAATCAAAGTTCACCTTCTTATTAAATTGTGTAATTTTGCTCAGAAAGTTATGCCAAGTGGAAAATTATTCCTTAAAAATCTTTAAATTTCAATTATAAAAAATTTAAATCTCAAAAAAATATTTATTTTTTTATAATCTTCAAATCTAACATTGGACGTCATGAGAAACACCCATGAGCTCAAAAAGAACATTCCTTATATGATGCTACTCCCTAAGGATGAAACCTGTTTGTGTATATCCAGTTTAGGACTCTCTTTGATAGGGCAGTTCCTTCTAAGATGCTATTGTAGCTGATGGATCCATGATTTTACCTAAGCTGCTATCTTATGTTTGGGGCTCAGATCATATCCCTATTAATAAACAACGTTAAGCAACCATTATAAGTCAGTGTCCACTTACAAGCTTTTGTAAAAAATCATCACAGGAATGAAAATCAGACTCCATAAAATTAGTAAAATGTCACTCTAAAACTTAAATTTTATAGTGATGAGTAACCTGCAATATCTGAAAACTTTTCTATCATGATCAAAATTTTTGATACAAATAATATAATATTTATTCTAAAATGGAAAATTTTAAGTCTAATATCAGATTAATCATAGTTTGAATATTTTAAAAAGTGAAAAACCCCATATTAAAATCATCCAAAGCTACTTGAAGCAAAGGGGTTGTTGATCAAGGTCTCATAATCAGATTCAAGATAAAAACTTTCACAACTAATTTTGATCTTAATTGCTGATTTGATTATTTTAGAGGATCATATAATTTGATATTCTTTCATAATGGGGTTTCTGGACACTTTTTCTCACTATAAACATACCTTTTGCCGAATGGATCTTTCCCAAATTTTTAGATTACGACATTAAAGCTTAAAAAACTTTAGCCGAATATATCAGTGCCATTTTAAAGATCATTTTAGATACTAAAGGGAGCTTAAAAGGTTATATATGGAAATTTTTTAATCCTTTCTATGAAGCTCAATCCCAGTATGAATAAATTATCTGTGACATAAAGAAGGATGGAACTCAATGACTGTCAATAGCTTTTTGTCAGTTATATGAGATCACAAAGATTAATTAATATCCACATCTGAGAATATATGATGTTGAAACGTTTGGGAAGCTAAAAGAGTCTCTAAAGGATGAACCTGACTTGTAGCTACTAAAAATGGAGCTCAAAATTTTAAAGATCAGGAGAAGTGCTCCCATTTTTTTGGTACTAGATGGTTCCAACCCAAGGGGGGGATTCAGCGATGTTTATTGAATTACGCCTGGGCTCCTAAGAGCCTGAGGTGAGGGAAGGGGAGGGAGGAGGCATCAAGAAAGGGAGGGGGTTTGCGCGCCAGAGCCGTGCTGCAGTGACAACTGAGCGGGGGAGGTTGGCGACATAGTTCAGACCTTCAGGGCCATCTCAAAGTGTACCTGAAAGTGGGTGATCATGTGTGGAAGGGTCCACACCTGCTGGTCAAAGGCAGCACGAAGGAAGGAGTTATGGATGGTCCAGATGGCTGTGGCATAGGCGAGGACACGGAGGGGGTTGGTGGCAACCAGGCAATGTCTGCTCAAACATGAGGTCTTGCACAGGGTGTCCAGACCAGGGCTGAGCATGGAGGAGCGCGTGGGCCTTTGGCCAAAATGCGGCGACACCTGCACAGGTGAAAAAATGATGGAG